>CM069442.1:86617291-86652268 GCA_035610835.1 Ophiura sarsii | reverse complement strand
CATGAAAAATAAATCCCAAGTGACTAGGCTTGGAGTCACCAATTAGTGAGTCAACATTTCAAACCATTTTGGCTTAAGGCGAAGGGGGTGGTGGTGGTGGTGGGGGGGGGGGGGGGGTGGGGTGGTATGGGGCTTTTTAGTCCAATATTGATAATCAATTTTTACAAAACTCAATATACAAGTATTATACACCCATCAAAATATCTAAGTTCCCCCCTAGCATATACTAGAATATTTCCAAAAATATTGATGGATTTAAATTTTGATACCTAATTTGTTGGCCTTGAGACAATGCAACGAAGAAAGTGTGCCATTTACCAATTCTGGCAAAATGGTCTGATTATGTGTGACCAAGTTGTCAAGTCGCACATAATCAGACCAAATTGCCACGTCCACTCATAATCGGACCAAATTGCCATGTCACTCATACTCGGACCAGATTGCCATGTCACACATATCAGACCATTTTGCCATGTCGCACATAATCAGACCAAATTGCCATGTCACTCATAATCGGACCAAATTGCCACGTCATTCATAATCAGACGAACTTGCCACACATAATTATGATCTGCTTATTGATTTTCTTAAAATAATGATGCCACACTTAATTGTTTAGTAGATTCCCATTTTCTGTGCACGATAAATCCACCAAGAAAATGTCTGTTAATTTATGGACAAAACCAGCCATAGCCAGTGAGATTTAGTGCCACTTTTTTTTCTGTATAAAAATTGGTAAATGGCACAATTTCTTATCGTTGCATTGTCTCAAGGCCAACAAATTTGGTATCAAAATGTGCCTAACAATTGGGTGCATCTTTAGCTGAAAATTATTTAAATCCATTAAATATTTTTGGAAATATTCTAGTATATGCTAGGGGGGGGGGGGGGGGGGGGGGAACTTACATTTTTGATGGGTGTATATCATAATATAGCCCATAACAAGACGCTTCAAAATTACGGGGTTTTTTGGTTCTGGTTGCTATGGTAACCGTACAGGAGTTCTGATTGGTTAAAAACGACTATGAATGTAACTCAATCATTTCTATTGTACCCATTCTTAGGATAATGATGTATAATGATATTCTGCACGCCTTAACGGAGCCGGTAATCGACCAATCACATAATTTTGCGACATAATTCAAATTTGGGGCCAAAAATAAAAAATCCGGCTTCATTAAAGCACAGATCCACTTATTTGCAACATGAATTTCAAAATTTCATAAAATTTCATCATTGCGTTATTGAGTTATGTTCGTAGTCGTTTCACACGTTGGGGTTTTCTTGTTTGAGATATCGGTGAAACATATTCAAAAATAGGGACAGCGGGTCCCAAATAGGTCGTCCGTTTATATGGGTAGTTTGGTTGCAATTGTACTTCATCTGTTTAAATGTAATCAATTTTACATATGCAGCCAATTTTACACCTTGACCTCAGATGACCGTTAACCTTGGTATGTGACCTTGACCTCATTAACATATGAAGGTTTCCATATTGCATCTATGACCCAAGTTTGGTTGCAATTGGTCATTGTATGGAAAAGAAATGGACAAGACAAAAAGTGTGCACTTAATTTTACATCTTGACCTCAGATGACCTTTGACCTTGGTATGTGACCTTTGACCTCATTAACATATAAAGGTTTTCATGTTGCATATATGACCAAGGGTTGGTTGCAATTGGTCATTGTATGGAAAAGAAATGGACAATACAAAAAGTGTGTACTAAATTTTACATCTTGACCTCAGATGACCTTTGACCTTGGTATGTGACCTTTGACCTCATTAACATATGAAGGTTTCCATGTTGCATCTATGCCTGAAGTTTGGTTGCAATTGGTCATTGTATGGAAAAGAAATGGACAATACAAAAAGTGTGCACTAAATTTTACATCTTGACCTCAGATGACCTTTGACCTTGGTATGTGACCTTTGACCTCATTAACATATGAAGGTTTCCATGTTGCATCTATGACCGAAGTTTGGTTGCAATTGGTCATTGTATGGAAAAGAAATGGACAATACAAAAAGTGTATACTAAATTTTACATCTTGACCTCAGATGACCTTTGACCTTGGTATGTGACCTTTGACCTCATTAACATATGAAGGTTTCCATGTTGCATCTATGACCGAAGTTTGATTGCAATTGGTCATTGTATGGAAAAGAAATGGACAAAACAAAAAGTGTATACCAAATTGTAACAAAAAGTGTATACCAAATTGTTGACACACACACACCCCCCGACAGACTACATACACGAAGGATGCTGCCATAAGGTCTCTCTCCTACGGACGACCTAAAAATATTAAAATTGCTTTAAAAATTATAAATTGATATTTAAGATGAAAATAATTGTTCATATATTAATTAGCTTGAATTTTTAGACACATTTTGAGTCCATTTTGGCGAAAATTGCATGTATATTAGGATTTTTAATCGCATTTTTAAATATAGCGGGGTGAGAAAAAATAAAGAAATACATAAGAAAAAGATTTGATGAATAATTATGTGCAATGAATTAATTTAATATTTATGGCACAAAAAAACTATAGAAAGTTACAATGGTTTATTTAAATGTAATTTAAAGTGAATTTGCTAAAATACGCAGGTGAGCGTTTTCTACGCACAAACTAAAACAAATCACCTCCGATTTTCGAAACTCCGTAAACTAAATTGACCATAACATATGAACCGAATGTCCAATTTGGCTCAAATAAAACGCATTGTAAAGCTTAGACAATGCAGTTTTCCATAGTGCTTTTATCTCATTTTTTGCAAAGTAACTTAATTTTGAAATCCGACCACCCCATACCCCGCCCCCCCCCCCCCCCCCTTAATGAAGTTATCTGAGACAAAACATGAAACCTACAAAAACAACAGTCATAAATCCAGATGATTAGAATTAATTTAATTATTCTTTGAATAAGTTCATCTGGATTGTTTGTAGACATAATATTGATATTTCTTTATGTACACATCTATATAAATGCTTTCACTTCTTTTGGATTTGTACACAAAGAAATCTCAATATCATAATTTGATAATTAATCTGTATTGACCCGAAAACATTTAAAAACTTAATTATGAAAAGTTGCATCATAAGGGGGCTTTTGTCAGCAGTACACATTTGAAGATATTGAAGGAAGTACAGCATGAGAAAACTCAAGAAATAAAAAGGAATTTCCACCCAATATTTCACTTTAGATCTGATTGTATTGACCAATTGTATTACGAGGTGTAATTTGTTTGTAAGCTTACACAATTTACAAATTACACATTTTGCATGAAAATAAAATTTCAATTTTAATTTTGAACAAAAAATGTCCCCTTTTGATGTGATTGGTCACAATACTCTTTTATAAACCCAAACTCCCTAAGCGTGTTTTTGACAATTGGACCATCAGGGGGAGGAAAACAGGTTAAATTTCAGGGGGAAAGATCACTGTCCGCCTGCGCCGGGGATCGAACCCGGGCCCGCCGGCGTGGAAGGCGTACCGATTACGCTAACCAGGGAACTTTTTAGAGACCATTTGACAGCTCGCCGAATCGGGCCACGAGATAGAATCGTGAAGCATGCAGTACAGCAGCTATTTGCTGTGGCCTTTTGAGGCCTCTGGTAAGGTTAGGGTTAAAGAATGACGCATGATCAAAACAAACAAACACCTTATTTTCATTTTATCAGTGTTTTATTTTTGCCCAGTAAAATATAGAATTGACAAGAATATAATATTATTTTGATATGACATTGACAACAGCAAGTAATACAAGAATATTTAAAATGCAAGTGGACAAAGGGGTGCACAGAAAGACAGAGGAATGGGTGTAACTAACTAGCTATGTGCCACATATTCATCCTGTTAATGGGGATTAATGAGCTTGTTAAGTGCTTATTTATCATTACAGACTGAACTATAATTAGCTACAAAACTTTTACAGTGACAAGGGCAAATCTATAGCAATTATACTTTGTAACATTAAATTAAACAACTACCCACCACGATTACTGATCGATCATACAAGTTCATATTTTGGTACTTGGGCTTACTCAACAATTTTAACTACATTACATAATATGGAATGTTATTGTCCACAGCATGGCTAAGGTTTCATATAAGCCACCAAAATAGTATATATACATTGGCTTTGATCATTGCGAGTTACGTTTTCAACACAGATATTAAAATCACCAGGTTTTGTACCATAGCTATATAATTAACATGTGTTTAATTTACATTGTACTTAAATTCTGAAGGGAGATCATCATCAGTTTTACCATCCCTTTTTCTCAAACATTCTAATGTATATGATGTTGAGCTTTACAGTTATGTCACCATACTCCTAAAAATTGTCCTGACTGGTATATTAATATAAAACACTTATTTGTTCCATATTTGTTGGCTTATTTATAAAATAGTGTCACATGATTACATGGGTTATAAATTGGTGGTGAACTATGGCATGACTATTGCATTGTTGTCTGACGGTGAGATGCCTATAAATTCATTAGTAAACTTGACTCACCAATTCTCTCCTCTGCCTGCCCCAAATTTGTCTCATTTGCACAAACAATTCTGGAAACCAGTCAAAATACTTTTCTCCTTAAACATAATTCTTGGTTGACTTTTTATGAACATGAATATTAGACTTGGCAAAGAGGAAAGGTGAACCAAACACAAATGAAGAAAAATAATTGTCCAACTTATGTCACTCATTTCAGTGAAAAGATGTAAGTAATTATCATTATGGTACATAAAATGAACCTGCCCTTCCTAACTAAAACTATGTGGACAAAATCTTTATCTTTACAAGTTATGCCCCATACATAAGAAATATATATATATATTTATATAGGCTAAACATATCTGTTTGTAATTTGACTGAGTACACATATGCAAAACATTTTATACCGTTGGAATAATAAACTACATTACTGCACCTACATATACTGAGATAAGTTTAAAAGCACCTTAATTCATTAGCCAGTATTTACGCATTATACTGCATGTATAGGACAATGTATATGTGTACAAGACAACAAGGCTACACACAAATAAAATATACACTCGACCCATATATTATACAATCCCTTGTGGGGGCGATTTAGAATACTATATATAGGATGCATGTCTCAAACGGGATCCATATGCATTAAAATTACATTATCATTATTGTTAAGTTTCCATGCATAAGTTACAAAATGAATTTGCAATAGCTTTCAGCTCAGAAGAAATAAACTGGCCACTGTTACATCGCCTAATCCCATTTGATCAGTATAACATACAGGATGAGTCAGAAAGAACGGGCACTTTTTTCACAAAGACGTCACAAATAATGTACGCGTGCGTATTCAAAACCAATGGTAGCACTATAAAGACCTATAATTTGGTTTTCATTCAAAAGAAGATTTTTTAAAAATCGACTATTGCATTATCATGTTACACTAATTCTAGTAAAGCCCTAATTTATGAAGCTAATCCACAGAATGGTCAAATTATCAAGCCATTCCTTAATGAGGTTCTCTTTCTGAATTAGCTGAAACATGAAAGTGAACCGACAAGATTTTTCTGACTAAAAACATGCGGGCAAAAATTTGCGACTTTACACTAAGGTACATTCAGGCTTTAAAGAAGCTTCTACCAAAAAAGATTCAATTTTGGGGACATATGCGCCATGATTCCTCTTGTCAAATGACAGTGCCAATCTCAACCGACACGACAGTCAATATTGAGAGGGGGGGGGGGGGCAAGCCCACTGAGCTGAAATATAAGTGTTGTAACATGATGCAATGTTCTAATTTTAAAAAATTGTGTGAAAGCCAAATATGTTATCTTTGTAGTTCTATCATTGGATTTGAATATGCCGGCCTAAAATGTCTGTGGCATTTTCTTCAAAAAAGTGCCTGTTCTTTCTGACTCACCCTGTACCAATAACTCAGTGAGAATACCATCTTTTGAAATGGTTCATGCATTTTATCACATTTGCCTGCATACCACTTATTCATAAATATTGAACCTAAAGACCAAATCAGAACATGATAAGATTACATTAAAATATCTAATATTTCACATTACATACTGCATCACTTATCAATCAAACATGTACAAGTCACTCAAGCCATTTATAGGTGGAATTTCTGGAAAAGTTGTACATAATTTTTGGAAAATGCTACAATCATTTTCACAGGGCATTTCTGAGAAATCTTAAAATGATCTCTTTCAATATATAGGCTAAAGCACTTTCACCTCTGAAGTTCAAATGCTCACAATTTTACTCCTAATGTATTAATACAATAAATATCATAACTGTTTATTTTTTCTTCTAATTTCTCTAAAAACATGACAAATGCATGCATTTACCTAAGAATATATCTATGGGACAATTTTTTACTTGCCATGAAAGTGGATTTTAAAATTGAATTGATCAAAATAATTGAACAGGGATCAAGGGGTTGCTGAGATTAGAATTAAGAATACGCAAAAGAAATGCTCCTTCAACATCGTATGTAGCATGTACTGAAGAGATGGACCTTGCCAAACAGTCCAAAAATAATATGGTGCTCAAATGTAACACCATTTCAATCCACTTTCAAAGCTTGCTACATACTATTTCTCTATATATTTACTGCGCTAAAATTGATTAATTACAAAGGGATTTTAAGACTGTAATATACAACCTAAAAGAGGTTGACCCTGACATGTCACCAAGATGTTTATCAGACAGAAATCAAGGAATAACTATATCATACCTTCTTATTGCACCTATCACACTCTTGAGTTTTACAGAATAAAGTGTAACATAGGATGTGGATGGTTATCCAGCAATGTTGGGATGACTTCATTCAATGACATACCTCATGTCTCACCTGACTTGAGTCCTCACAGCAAAGGTTTGTCCTCATTTCAGTTACTTAATTTGAGTAACTTATTCAAAAGACTTAACATGAGTCACTTAACCAACAGCTGTGACCTGACTTGAACAAATATTATTACATATATAATTCTTATTATTATAACATTTGTATTACTTTGAAGTGATTTAAACATGATTTGACTATTAAAATGGGTAGATAAACTAAGGAACTCTGTTATAGCATGACCTGATGTGACTTGTCCTTCTTGGAATTGAGCCAAATATTAACCTGACTTGAACTACTTAATAGATTTGATAAACAAATTAAAATACTTGTTTTAGCTTGAGTCATACAAGTCTGTGATTTGACTTGACTTGAGGTTTAGTTACATGGTCACAGCGCTACTGCAAAGTAGCTGTCCAACTCTAGTGACGTAGGGGAAATATTCAAGATATTTGTAGCCAGTCATATTTGTGTGAACTAATTGTTTTGAAATGTCTCTTAGCATTCTTTCACATACATGACTGTACCCTCAGACTCAAGTTCAAGAAACTCAAATTTACCCTTGAACCTATGCCTACCCTGGCAATGCACTATCCCCCTTTTTATACTTTTCACTATCCAATCTTGCTCACATATTATATCAGTGTAAAAATGATTACACACAACCACAAATATATTCTATAAACATGCACATTAAACAAAAATTGTCTGTCTGCCTGTCTGTACAATTAATATTAAATACATTGATGACTGAGTTTATACACAATGTACACACACTCCGCACATACTATACATATTCTTATAAATACTGGTAGTTACTGTTTAAAAAGTATCTATGCAAACTTTCATTGACTTTAGTAATAGGAGGATAAGTCTAAAAACCTTCACAAGTTCAATAAGGTATGACAAGCCGCCAGAGTATTCTGCAGTAATACCAGCTATACTCTGTTTGGCCATCTCGAGACAGTGACGTAACTGAACAGGCGCAGCTTTTACGCACGCGTGTGTATCTTCCGCCTTTCAACGCTCATGTTTGTACGCCAGCGCCGCGAGTATGCGCGCGCGTTATGTGATGCAATTAGTAGAATATGCGGTTACGTCACTGTCTCGAGATGGCCAAACAGAGTATAGCATGATACAGGCCACGGCCAAGGATTATGCTGTCTTGGTTAAAATATTAACTGTAGCTTGCATTTCAGTTTTTGTACATCATAAAAATTGATAGCAGAGATCTTCTTGAGAGAAAAACTTATCATTAGGCAAACAAAACCTAAAACACCTCACAGGTAGGTTCGGTCCGTCGAGCAGTGTTTTTTATTTTCATTTTTTAAAAGTTTTTTGTTGACAATTTGGTGAATTTTCAACAATATTCGAAATGTTCAACAACAAAAACAAAAATGTCTATAAACAATTTCAAAAAAATTACAAAAAATGTGCAAATAAAAAGCCCCGTATAACAGGTTTTGTTTTTCGTTGCCTTACTAGTAAAAATTCAACAGCACGTGACTCAAGACACGTCCAGGTGGTTAGACCAGACACAGGAAATGTTGGGTGTGCCCTGGTTCAAATCCTGCCAGCTCGATTTTTTTAAATTAATTGTTTGAAATTTTATGCCAGTCGCATACGATTGAATTTCATTTTAGTAAAACTCCAATCGCGTTGAGGTTTTTAATTCAATTTTAAGAATAACAAATGCTTTTACAATTACTTTGAAAGGGTTATTATAGCCATTTTATAATTTATTCTTTACTGAAGATTTAATCTTGACCCTAGAATGAAAATTAACTGTTTGCACCAGCTACAAGTAATAAACCATTTATCATACTATTAACATGCAAATCAATTATGTTGTATTATATAAAATAGCACTGGTACTAAGTGATGAAAATGTTATAGTACTCTGGGACAATTTTTTTATGATGGTATGATTTTAGTGTAATACCACAATGTTATACTATACTATAGGTTTTCCCAGTTAGTTTAACACTTTTTTCATTATATTTCATATCTCGTTAAGTTTGAATTCGTCCCCAAATTTTGAAGGTTGCATTTGTTAAAGTAAATTTCGTCTTTGGTCAAGTATATTCATATTTTGCGCAATGAATTTCATTTAATGTTCATTTTATTTCGTCCTAACACACTTCCATTTCGTCTGATACAGCGGTAACCTACTAATGTATACATTTATTTCGTCTTTGATCAAATAGTTTCATATTCAGTTCACTTTATTTCGTCCCATGTGGAACGTCCTGCCTAGAAGCATGTAAAATCCAGCTATAGGCCTATACGTTTTATATATATTATATTTATTTATTTTTTCTTTCTTTCTTTCTTTCTTGTTCGCTGATATGAAATGTAGGTCTGTTCGGATCTGAATCAACAAGGCAAAAGAACATATATCGGTGGTTCAAATCTAACCTGCAATAATATGTACGCCTATTCTTCTAACACCTGACGAATATATGTGATAAAAGTATTAAAAATAATGAACAAAGACGAATTATATTTGTGCATAGACCCGCTACCCATCAGGTGATACGAATTCAATCCTTCCTTGACGAAAAGAAATGACCAATGAATTAAATTAAATGGTCATACTTTGAAATATAATGCTCATTGACGAAATTTATCTAACAAAATGCGTAAGTCAGATTTTGGGGACGAATTCTAACTTAACGAGATATGAAATATAATGAAAAAAGTGTTAAACTAACTGGGAAAACCTATATTATTTTACCATACTTACTGCATCATATTAATATTAATATGTTACAATATAATACTATTGCACTATATGACCATACTATAGTATTATAATGATAGTACTGTGTGATCTTGCTATAGCGTTAATTAATTATAATAACACCATGCGGCAATGTATCTTATAGTGCTATATCTTGCAATAGCATTAATTAATAATAATAGTGCTATGTGACCATGTCTTTATAGTGCTATACCATACATGTGATCTTGCTATAGCATTAATTAATAATAATAGCGCTATGTGACAATGTTATTTTATAGTGCTATACCATACAGTGATCTTGCTATAGCATTAATTAATAATAATAGCGCTATGTGACAATGTTATTTTATAGTGCTATACCATACAGTGATCTTGCTATAGCATTAATTAATAATAAAAGCGCTATGTGACAATGTTATCTTATAGTGCTATACCATACATGTGATCTTGTTATAGCATACAGTGATTTTATAGTGCTATACCATACATGTGATCTTGCTATAGCATTAATTAATAATAATAGCGCTATGTGACCATGTCTTTATAGTGCTATACCATACATGTGATCTTGCTATAGCATTAATTAATAATAATAGCGCTATGTGACAATGTTATTACATAGTGCTATACCATACATGTGATCTTGCTATAGCATTAATTAATAATAGTAGCGCTATGTGACAATGTTATTACATGTGACAATGTTATTACATAGTGCTATACCATACATGTAATCTTGCTATAGCATTTATTAATAATAGTAGCGCTATGTGACAATGTCATTTTATAGTGCTATACCATACATGTGATCTTCCTATAGCATTAATTAATAGTAATAGCGCTGTGACAATGTTATTTCATAGTGCTAAGCCATACAGTGATCTTGCTATAGCATTAATTAATAATAATAGCGCTATGTGACAATGTTATTTTATAGTGCTATACCATACATGTGATCTTGCTATAGCATTAATTAATAATAATAGCGCTATGTGACAATGTTATTTTATCATGCTATACCATACATGTGATCTTGCTATAGCATTAATTAATAATAATAGCGCTATGTGACAATGTTATTTTATAGTGCTATACCATACAGTGATCTTGCTATAGCATTAATTAATAATAATAGCGCTATGTGACACTGTTATTTTATAGTGCTATACCATACATGTGATCTTGCTATAGCATTAATTAATAATAACAGTGCTAAGATAATGTTATCTTATAGTGCTAAACCATACAATTATAGAACCTTGTGATAACACGCCTTTTCACAATAACCTATGGAGGTCTTGCATGATTGATCATCATTTTGTAAGTTCAATAACAGCTGCCATATGGTTATCTATCATGTGAAATAGACTTGAATTGTTTGCATGTGTTGGATTGCTGATTTAGACTCCACTTAGCGGGCAATTAATTGTCTGAAAATCCATCATAGGCTTTGTGTGAAAAGCCTTTTATTATAATATTATATTATGGTACTATAGTTGGCGTCATAATGCTGGACATAATTCCAACACTGTGTGCGTATGTGCATTCGTGTGTGTTAACTGAGAAAAAATTGTACCAAGCCCTTTCAAAATTGACTTTGCGTCCTGATTGGTCAATCGTGAAATTTTCATGCGCATGCATGAATATTGTTCGTGCATTTTATGCATCTTAACACAGCTCCGCAAACAACAACAAAACACGCTCGCGTAAAATAGCTTGAATTATGTCCATAGCATTATGACAGTGACTATATGTGATCCTACTATATTATTAACTATGTGACCATATTTTGATCATACTATAGCAACATCATTTCAATACTATTGAGATAGTAGTACTGGGTGGATACTAATTGTATTGTAGTATTACAATAATACAACGTGACAAAGTTATAATATAGTACAATGTAAATAAAAAAATTATCATAGTACCATATCAAACTAAACAACCATACTATAAGGCTATATTAAAAAAAATCTTTTGTCTCAAAGCTCTTCAGATTTTCAAAACCTAATGCGGAATGCGTTTTCTTTTAAGGGTTTTTTATTTATTTTTTATAAATATAAAATATTGAAATCTTTGTGGCTTGTTGTTGAATTGAAGGCATGAAATATTTTTATTTTCATTGTGTGAAGCGTTACCTAAAATTTTGATGCGTGGAGTGATGCTTGAATACATATTATGTATGTTTGGGTGAAGTCATATCGAATAACCTAGTATGCCAAGTCGAAGTAGTATCGAACAGATTCGAAATCAAAACTGAAAACCCCAGCGATTTCTGTAGTATCTCATCAAAATTCGAACCCAATGCCGTTTTCAACTTGATCTGCAATTTCCTAAATATCACATTTTCCATCGTTCCGCAACACCAATTTTCCTTCAAACTTTAGCATATGATAAACAACTTATTTCTTTTTCTCTTTATAACTTATTTTAAAGTATGGGTACTATTATTCATCAAAATCACCGCAGAGATGGATTTTGCACTACCCATCACACGGAAAATAAACCAGCGTATTGAACTGAACGGTATTATAAATATTGCGCACTGTTTCCCACCAGCCGCCGGAATAAACCGTATACTTTACGAATTTAAATATCGAAGAGTCTCTTTTACCATGTGCTCAAACGAGGCTGCCTTGCTAGATACGGTATCATTCATTGATTTTTATTGAGTTGTTGTTATACTACACCGGACGTGATAAGGTCTACCAAGAATAACTTCAGATTCAGATGCAATAAGTAATTAGACAGTGTTGCATTTCATACTTGCGTAGGATGTGGCTGGGTGATGGAATAGAAATGGACTTACTAACGTAAATGAAAATCTGAAACATCGGTGAAACTTTGGAATATTTTGTGGGTTTTTTTGGAGAAAAAAAAAATAGAAGAAAAATTAAATGTCTACTTTTATGAAAATTTAATGCACATCAATCTAAAATCGCGCGCGGGAGCTTTGAGACAAAAGATTTTTTAATATAGCCTAATAGTACTATAATATAAGTACTGTAAACCTTCTACAGAATTATATTAAAACTAAATATATGGTAGTACTAGTCCGATACTAACTGTACTGCAGTATTACAATACACATGTATCACGAGGACCATAGGTAACATCAGGCTTCAAGTATCATATAGCATTTATAATTTGCTAACAGTGGCAAGATTGTAGGTCTAAAATCTAATATTTACATTTGTTCAATAAATACAATCCTAGCCAGCCAACTCAAATTATTTTGAACAAAACATTAAAAATACTGTTTCTTTGCACAAATTCTATAGTTGTGATAATAATTGGTGTTTTTTCTCAATACAACCCTGCCACTTGGTCTAAATATTCTTAGTTGCTTTTTTATACAGATGGTAATCCTTTAAATTTGACATTTTTAAACATTAAACAAAAAAGAATGATGGTATTGTATGATAAGTAGTACTGTAATTGAACTAAGTATCAGATGCTGCCAAATTTTGCACCAAATACATTTTTAATCCTTTTCACAATAAACAAAAATCAGGTTCCTTTTTCTTTTTCCCCAACAATTTGTTGCCAAATAAAGTGTCAGTCGGTTTCAGACAAAGAAACAATTTTAGGCTTTATCTGGCGCGTGTCTGGCCTAATCTAGGTCCTATTTAAGGCCTACATCCTAGGTTTGTTTACTATTTCTGGATTGGTACATCATTACCCAATGACACAAAATGATATCCACTCTTTCCATGGTATTACACTGCAAGAATGATGTTTTATGGCACAACCAAATTAGGAATTTACCATTAAACCTATTTGTTCACGGTTTCTTATTATTTCATAAAATTTCAAAAAGTTTGGCAAGATCTGCCTCCCCGTTACATGCTCACGCTGTTGAGGAATAAATTTGCGTAATTTTTGTACTCAGCAACCCCTTAATCCGGTATACGTAAATAAATATCACTCTTGCAGTGCAATACAGGATATTTTTATACCTCATAAATATTCATGAACTAATCATGGCATTTGATTGGTCATTTTTTACAACAGGGGAAAAATCATGAAAACTTCTTTATACAACTCTGTCCCCAGAGTCAGGGAGATGTAATAAAACAAATACTTTGCAATTTCTATTGGAGCAATAGAGCACATAATTTTCCTTTGATACTGGCTACAGCCAATCACCCCTCAGGTTGGAGAGTTACAAGCCCATAGCCAGTATCTCAGGATTATAGGTTGCCCTATATCCTCTCTATCCATTTTGTATATTATGTTAATGTAGCAATGGCACAGTATCAGTTGTTCACCACTCTTCTCACAAATCATATATTTAAACATGGGCCCCAATTTTCAAGTCTTCTGATTCACGAATGTTAAGTCATGAAAAGATGGTCAAACCCGGGGGTCAAACCAGTTTTTTTATTGTATAGGTAAACAATTATAAATATTGGCACATTGTTCCCTGACACATCTCTGTCAAAATATTCTCTAACTGCATGCTCCTTTTGCACGGATACATACGGTAACATACGGTATACTTGTTACAAGCAATAACACTTTTTACGAAACAACACAAATGGATATACATTGTAATTGTATGTTAATCTATTACTATATACAATAAAATAAAAGACACAAAAGAGTTGAATTTTAACACTGTTTGCAGTATCCGTTACAAATGCTGGTGTATACTCACATTTTGAATTTGTTAAATAAATAGTTTCTATTTTTAGTTCTACAATTTGATTGGTATTTAATTTTTAAGCCTTTTTCAATATATTATTGCACATATATGGAATATTGTTTTGATTTGAAATCACACTGGTATCATCGTGATTGTTATAAAAGCTGTTTCATTGAATTAAAAGTAATACTATTACCCTTTCATAGCAGAGGGAGGTATCTCATGTTAAGTTAACCTACAGTATACTTCTTTGTGTGGAAGTTTTTAAGTATCCCATTGTTAAAACAATCTCATGGCATTATGGGGCATCTCAGTTTACATAAACGTATACTTCCTTCATTCGTAATGTCAAGTTTGATTTCTTCATGACCATCACATGGCAGAACGATGTATCTCATATTCAACTTACCCAAAATAGATTCCCTTTTATCTGAGTGTTGATAAACAGAGTGATGACCACAAACAATGCCCCAATGATCCAGTTTTACCCCTCTGTGTTATGGTGTAATCATGCAGACGATTTATGATGTCAAATTTTCATTTCAATAACTTATACATTTCATTTTAATAAGCAGTTAGACTAGGTAGTCTAACTTCTTTTCAAAACTGCCCTCTCTCAAACTTTATTATTATGAGGATTCTCAGGACCCACTTATTACATCTGCTTTAGACACATTATATTGAAACCTTACTTGGTTGTGATGCAAATGCTCCCTAAGCACCTTCGTGATGGATACCAATGCTTAAATAAAAAGATACCTTATGTAACAAAATATATTTGTAACTATAAGAACAAAAGAATCCTTGCAATCATGACCAGCTGAAATGGTTTTGATCACTCATACATGAATGAAGAATGTATATGAAAAACATATAGAGAAAACAACGCCATGAACATATATAGCACCTATATCAAATTTGGGATTTTGATTAAAATTTACATTTATAGTGATCAAAAAATAAAATATTTGCACAATTAATGAATGACAGACACCCTTACAATGAGAATTATTCTTATACCTGAAAGTAACTATTTGGTTATAACACTTGGGCTATACTGTAGTCACTATCACAGGAATTCAGCACTGATCCTATGCCCATGTGCTAGCTAATGAGTGTGTGTGGGAGGTTAACATTCTTCACACAATAGATACAATTGGGCCAATAGGATGTGCACATTAGTCAGCTCAAAGTCGTGCCGTTCTTTTCCACTAAAATGGAACCACACTTCTGGGTTGACGCTTACTACTCGGTCGTTAAAAATTGCTGAACTTCTTTGCAGCTGACTATAGTTTGAGGTCAAAAGATGATATTGATGTTTGAGGCAGACAACCTTTCTGTGATATTTTGCATATAACCTAGGAAACAGAATGTTTATATTGCCGCATGAATAAATACAGCTAAATGTCCATTTAATTGCCAACATGCTACAACAGCTAAATTGAATAGATCGACAGGCAATGTCTTATTCAGTTACACCTTTTACACTACACAATAAGCTTAAACCTGTGATATAGGATAAAGTAGATTCCATTTCATGATGTCACACAATGCCAATTAACACATCTCACTCGGTATTTTTCTCGCAAGTCAAATGTCGAAGTTTATTGTACTTATCTCCTCTTGGTGGTTCTCATACACCACCTACATTTCTCTTCATGATATTTTGCTTCCATCATATTGGCAAGATGTGGTAGTTTGACAATTTCATCACGGCATGCATCCACCAGTTCTTTGTACCAGTTGGGATTTATCATGCGAATGAGAGCGTTAAGGAGGGCGTCTGCCGCCTTGGTGGGACCATGGTTCATCTCTTCAGCTATGATGGCCTCCTCTTCCTCTATGGGGAGCGAGTGTAAGTGATGAAGGAGACGTGATGGTATAATGTCTTGACGTAGGGCGTTACGGCTGAGTCTTATGACACCACGACACAACTGGACTTCAGAGGGCACGTCTATGTATAACAATAAAACAAAACATCACACTATATTAACAATGCAAGTTGCTACCTGTATACCCAACCCCCCAAAAGAGAGATAACAAATAAAATAAAGAAAGATGTTCCATGTTTAAATATTTCTGATTCTTTAAACAAGATTTTACGCCACTCCAAACGCTGTGTCAACTCTTGGTTGCCCCCAAAGATAAACAAGAGTGGAGGACAAATCGGGCGTGGTATACCGGATTCCCTGTGGTGCCTTCAACAAGGCAACAAACCCTAGGAGAATGACTGAAGGAACATACAGCAAAAACTGCCTCAAACCAGCCGGCCCTAACAGAACATTCAAAACTAACAGGGCATATCCCCAACACAAACGTTCTGTGCCAGGAGGACAAACAACTACCTAGAAGAATTCACACCACTAAATGGTTCGCCTATAGGTTTACACGCTAAAGGTGTGTTACAAAATGCCCATTTCTCGCTTATAAAGCGACTGGATTTTTCAATTTGAAATTTTCCTTAAATTTCATGATATCTTTGATCATTAAATCAAACAATTATATATGATATCCCCGAAAGTTCTGAGAAATTGGCCCCCAAAGTTGGACAATTGGTGTAGCGCCCTCATTTATCAGAAAAAGTTGAGAAATGTTACCAGAACATTTACAATCAAAATGCACCCAAAAAACCTACAAAATGCATTGAAAATATTTCTTTTTGCACTGTAGTATTAGGTAATAGTCCTAAAATCAGGATTAAACTACAACTTTAATCATTTGGGAGCAATAAGTACCATTTCTGATTAATTCTATAATCATTGGCCACAGGATGCCCAGTGACAAAAAAAGTTTTGATTGTCGTCTACAAGGACTGAAATTATTTACTGGCGTGGAATCAGAAAGATACGGGAAGCCATCTTCGTCAAACAGGAAACCAGCCCACTCTTAACAGGGACTGGGGTCGCAACATTTCTAGGATGTATGACTGACTCCATGCTAAAATCAACAGCACCCTCTTCAAAAACATCACCACAAGAGGAAAGGAGTCTACCAGTCGCATACTGGCTTCCACATGCTGAAACGGACTTGGTTAGTCTGCAAATTACGGATAAAAACCTGAGTGTTGAAAACCTGTTTGATATGATTCGCTTCTCTAATAGGTTTACTGCGGTTTATTAAAGTTTTTTGTCGGATGATCTTTTGATGTGGATATTGGGTTTTTGGCAAATCAAATCAATAGTTGCTAACTCTCAAATACTTTAACCTTAATTTTACAGATGCAAGTCACCCTTATTTTACCCCGTCTATACTTGTAAAATTATAAAACTATAAAATTGCTTTCATATTACAAGGATATTCAACAACAACAAAAACCCTATCCACTTCAGATGTCAGACCCCTATGATGCTGCATGTATGTATCATCTAGTGGATAATGGCTGTTTGATGTACACACATTGTCCCAAGGATACTGGGACTGAAGGACTCCACCAAGTAAGGATGTAGATGGGATACCAGCGATACATCATCTTTAAAGTTCAATTATTATTTGTGTCTGTTGCTGTGGCCCTTTAAAAAACTGTTACCTTATATTTGTGCTACAGGGCTTGATTTAACAGTAGTGTCTATCAAGTAAAACTTACTTAGTTTGGATGAGATTTCATCCACTCTATTTTCAACTGAAGGTGAAACATCCTGAAACAAAGAGAAAATAAACACAAACTGTGATTTAAACAAAAGCTTATCTTAAATCTTGATACCTATTTTGAAAATGAAAAATATTACTTTAGGAGTGACAAAATGGAATTAAACAACAATGGCTTGCTTAAAACAATTTTGTACTTCAAGACAACGGAGTGGAAATAATCTATAGATTGAAGTACTAATACAGGAATGGGGGTGGGGGTAAATTGGGCAATGTTTATTTGGAAATATGAGTGTATATTTTGGGGAAAGGGAGGAAGGAAATGTTTATATCAGGAATGATCAAATTTTTACTTTGGGCTAAAGAATGGATGATATGAGTTAGATGCTAATTTATGGGGAAGTGACTTAGAAATGTTTATTTAGGAAGGGGAATGATCCAATCTTACCTCTGGCTTATACTTGACTCCCAGATCATTAAGCATCCTATCAAGTATTTCTAATGCATCCTGTCTCCCTACTAGTCCTGGATGTTCCAATATGCGTCTTAGTGCCCCCACAGTGCTCGTTGCATGGTCCTTATTAATCCAGTAATCAATCAATGCCCCAGTGACTGGTTTATCGTTACGACGACATCGTTCCTCTAGGAATATAAGAGTGGTGTTATCAACCCCAAGTGCCTCTGATAAAGATCTGCAATAAACACCATGACAATAGGATTGAACGGATTGATGTGAGAATTAACACTAAGAAGAAAAACCATAGTACAATTCTAATATAACAATACTTACAGACAACCGTCTAACTTGAGTAGAAATAATGTTACTGAAATCCTATAACATCTGATATTTTTTACCTCAACTATTGTAACAGTTGATGTTTTTACCTCAAATGTGGAATCAATTAATGTTCTGACCTAAAAGCTTGTTAAAGTTGATTTCTGTACAAAAAGTCTTAAAAGGGCACAGAGAGATTTTTCAAAAAATGAAATGAAATATGTTCATCTTGTTTAGATAGATGATGATATACATAGAAACCTTCTCATGTAAGATTTCTTCAAAACAAATCAGTAAAAATGAAAAATAAAGACATTTTTTCCGCATTTCCGAAGGGATATTAGTGCTTTTCACTTTTTGTTGTATTTTAGTTAAAAATCACCACCAATTGAATCAGAAAGGTCATGACTATGCATCACGCAACATGCCATGGGTGGTCTTCAAGGTTATTTTGAATAAACATGAAACAAATAAGTAAGAAGCCATCTGGGGCCTTTTCGATGAATTTGGGTAGTTTCGATGTCATGTCATCGAAACTCAAAACGCTATCAAATCCATGAATTTCACATGAAATACTGCAAATTAAGCACTATAATTTTGGGTGGTAGTTGAATGTATATAAGCATTATGTATATGTGAAAACCCAAAATTCTGAAAAAAATTGAGGGCTCCCTCCATGAAGGATCTCTTAGTGCCTCTTTAAGTGAAATCTTGTAACAGTTGATATTCTTGCATGAAATCCTTTAAGAGTTGGCGTTCTTATCGGAGATCTGGTAACAGTTTATGTTTTTACCTCAAATCTTGTAAAAGTTATTTTCTTATTATCTTTTTCTTCAAATCTTGCAAAACTTCTGACCTAAATCATTAAAAATCAGTTGATAATCTTAACTTTGAAATCTTGTAAAAGTTGATATTGTTGCCTGAAAGCTCATAAAAGTTGATAATCTTACTTAAAATCTTGTAATAGTTTATTTTTGTACCTGAAATCTTGTAACAGCGGGTGTTTGGGATCAAGTAGCTCCACAATCTTATCCCTAGTTTCCGTCAATAACCACTGGCAGCTGCAATTCAAGCCAAACAATATGAGAAAAGCCGTCTCGTAACCATGACAGAAGATGTCAACCACACGGTCACTTCCGATTCCATTGGTCACAACGCCCGAGGACTTCTCTGCAGCTCTGATTTGCTCGCGGGAATAGATCCGTACCGAATCCAAGTCTTCATGTTGCCTGAGTGAGCTGGGACTGACGTAGGTGATTCTGAATCGCGTTCCAGGGGATCTCAGCTCTAGTTTGCTCAATGCAAAGCTCAGTGTCTGGTGAAGCTGCTGATGACAGGTCTTCCGATCTTCCACTCCGCGTCCCCGCACGCAAACTACAATGGCTCGGCGATCTTTAGTCAGGTGAACTATGCCCTCAACTTTCTCGATAAACTTGATACACGTTTTGCTGATGGCTGTTGCGTTATATTCCCCCTTGTACCATTTCATAATAGCAACCATAAGACATGGAAATACACTTGCAGCAAACACGTCTGTATTGTCACTGCATTCCACTCTCCTTCCATAGTACTCTTTAAATGACTCATCTCTCATCCAGTAAACTGGATCCATATCATTGGGAAGCATCCCTGGAATGATAAACTGCGTAGAGTCGTACTGATAGGCAATTTCAAGATGCTCCAAGAATGGCAGCAGAAGTTTTTCATCTGCGACAGGTTGGTAGAGCACCCGGAGTTCCTCCATAGTATAGACGACCTTCTTATGCAGCTTACTGTAGGATGCCGGAAATGCAGCATCTGTAGCAAAGGCGGGACCAATGATCTTTGTACAGAGCCAGGTGGGTTGTAATATAACATGATCTTGAGTATCACTACTGAATTTGGCATGGTAAATCTAGTTGACGGAAAGACAGAAAATAACCAAATATTTGTTTAAAAACCTTCATTTTGTACTACTATCATGAAATACAAACAGAACAAAAAACACTCAAAATGTTAAATTTATTCAAGTGAATAACTTCAGAGCTTCAATTAGAAGCCAATAGGAGTTACAACTATGCTACATCACATATTCAAGGTAGAGGAATAGCACCCAAAGGGTGAAAAGCAATAACATCAATTATATGAAAGAAATAAGTGAAAAACATGACGAAATACACAAAATTGAAAGACTTTATCCTCCCGAGTCAAAGGAATATCACCCCAGATTAGAGGGAATAACTGAACTTTTAATCAAGTAAAAATATAGGAAAGGTGTAAAACATTAAGAAATACAATAAAATTATCCACTTACTTCACCCATATCATTCAAGTAGTTAGCGACTTTGAGTACGAATGATTCATCCACAAGAGGGTCTATTTGCTTCACTTTCTTGACAAAATCTGGCCATGGTAACACTGGATGTTTACTGTCTGCCCCCCATAAGTGTTTACACTTCATCACTTCAGTACAAATATTGGGGATCTTTTCACCGCTCTGTAACACAAAATCAATAGCTTATACAGGACATACTGTCTTATAACATTTCATTAGGATTGTTGGAGGTTCATTTGTTTGACCCAATTTCATAACAAACTTTCACCTTTTTTTCTTCTTATCAGCTCCTATATTCTGTTTATCTGTTTTAATCTTTAATAAGCAAGTTCCATTTGATGATTAGCTATGAATATCAATTTGCTATTGGTCATATTGTTTTCGGGTCTAATTTCTATAAGCTTTCTCAGGATCTTTAGATTTAAAAAAAATGATATTTTTATAATGAATTACAGAATATCTTATACTAGAAAATGAAAAATGGTGGATACCAAGTTTGGAAATAATCATCTCTTTTGACAATCTGAAATGTCACTCACCATGTTTAGCACAAAGCTTTTTTTAAATCTTAGGCAGGTACTTGACATAACGATCATTGCATAGTATGAAGCATTCGTTTAGCTCGACTGACATATGCTTTCCTAATTTTGGTGGCAGCTTTGAAAATACTCATTCATCTCAGTTAAAGCCCCTTTGACTCTAAGGGAAGCAGGGATGTTGGTTTCAAACAATACAGGTCCCTAATTATACTCTTAACATACCTTAATTTGCATAGCCAGTTCTTCAAGTGTTTTTCGTAGCACCTTTGTATCTGGTGACTGTGACTTATGACTGTCTAACAGTATCACTCTATCTGCTACCACCAAGAAATCATCAAACATATCACGCATATGTCGCAGATTCTCACTGGCATTCTGATGAGCTGTACATAGTGCAATTAGATCAAGTAATGTGATAATAGCATGTATAGATCTAATTAAAACTCCTACTACTTTCATGAATACCTGATTCTGATTGGGGTTATTTGGCCTGAAATATGAAAGTAGAGGTAAAAAGGTTGAAAGGCTGTTGCTAAAAACCAAAAATAATCTTTAAGATCAATTAAAACTTATAATAAGATCTATTGGAGCAATCAACATATCCACAGAATTAAAGACAATCTTATTGGTTAAATATTATGTCACTGAAGTGGTTAAAAACCGACTGGAAAAAGTAGCGGTATCTATAAAGTTACGAGAATAGAACATAACATACAAAACAAGATATGCAGTGTTTTGGCCAGTCTGTAATATGATTACATGACATTTTCCAAATGCGGATTCCTTTCCAAATTTTCCTCAAACGGGTCAACTATAAACATCACAATACAACATTTTTTAACCTAAAGGTTTTCCTCCTAGAATGTCACACAATAATATTATCATTATCATACAAGACGCTCTAACACCTCAATTTTGTTACACACAAAATGGTCAAACAATTCATTTAACCAATCAGAAACATGTACAGAATAGCTGTAGGATTGACAGTTCATTTAACCAATCAGAAACATGTACAGAATGGCTGTAGGATTGACAGTTCATTTAACCAATCAGAAACATGTACAGAATGGCTGTAGGATTGACAGTTCATTTAACCAATCAGAAACATGTACAGAATGGCTGTAGGATTGACAGTTCATTTAACCAATCAGAAACATGTACAGAATGGCTGTAGGATTGACAGTTCATTTAACCAATCAGAAACATGTACAGAATAGCTGTAGGATTGAAGAGGACTATCTGGAGAAAGCAAAGCAAATCAAATTTATTTCCATAAAAACAACACTACATCAAAAATGTAAAACTTAAAGAAGACGGTCTATCTTGATTGTGAAATCATGATTATACCACTTAAAGTATCCAGGAAGCGAGTAATACTGTTAGTTGCCATACCTGTATCTTAATCCTAGCTTTATCAGCATTTGTAGCTACTACTATAACGGTAGGTTTAGAATATAGTGTTAGTTTTGCATACCTGTATCTATATTCCTAGCTTTATCAGCATGTGTAGCTACTAATACAACGGTAGATTTAGAGTATAATGCTGGGTTATGACCTGCCTTGATGAAACTCAACCAATAACAAAGCTGTGTTTAAACAAATGTGTTAGTTGCCATACCTTTATCTATATTCCTAGCTTTATCAGCATGTGTAGCTACTAATACAACGGTAGGTTTAGAGTATAGTGCTGGGTTATTACCTGCCTTGATGTAACTCAACCAATAACAATGCTGTGTTTAAACAAATGTGTTAGTTTTGCATACCTGTATCTATATTCCTAGCTTTATCAGCATGTGTAGCTACTAATACAACGGTAGATTTAGAGTATAATGCTGGGTTATGACCTGCCTTGATGAAACTCAACCAATAACAAAGCTGTATTTAAACAAATGTGTTAGTTTCGCATACCTGTATCTATATTCCTAGCTTTATCAGCATGTGTAGCTACTAATACAACAGTAGGTTTAGAGTATAATGCTGGGTTATGACCTGCCTTGATGAAACTCAACCAATAACGAAGCTGTGTTTAAACAAAAGAGAAGTGCATTTTTAAGGTTAGGGTGAAAGTTAGTGTACATGGTGATCATCCCATTGGTTAGGGTTTAAAGTCGAAGTTTTGTATAAATGGCCATCTACCCATGGATAGGGTTAACCCTAACCGGTACTGATATGTTTTTGTGCGTGTCGGGGGAGGGGGAAAAAGTACTATTATTTTGACCCGAAAAATCACCCAGCAACCCCGAAATTCGATCGCGGGATCATCCGCACCCCAGTCTGTCCCTCTACCAACTGAGCTAAACTCCCAGCGCATATGCGGGCAGCAACTTCCTGCCCACATATGCCTGCGGTAGGTGACGTCATCGAGGCAATGCAGCAGCACGTGCGTGGAGATAGTTTCTGGCAGTGTGATTTAGTGAGATTCAGTGTGGTTAGGGTTAATCAACATGAAAAATTGACATTTATTAACCCTAACCGGTATGGCTATGTTTTGTATCGGGGGAGGGGGAAAAAGTACTATTTTTTTTAACCCAAAATATCACCCAGCACCCCCTGAGATTCGATCGCGGGACCATCCGCACCCCAGTCTGTCCCTCTACCGACTGAGCTAAACTCCCACCGCATATGCGGGCAGCAACTTCCTGCCCACATATGCCTGCGGTAGGTGATGTCATCGAGGCAATGCAGCAGCACATGTGTGGTTAGGGTTAAAGCAGGTTTAAGGGATTTCAATTAATTCTATGTTAGCATTTAAGTTAGTTTAAACCACTCTTGTTCCTGGATTATAATGTCAAGGTTTAGGCTGAGTAAAAAACTGTTTTATGGCCCCCGATGTTGGCTCTTACCTGTTTATGTTGTTTCTCAGCCGTGATATCATATGCCAATAAGAATATAGAATTACTAGATCCTAAGAACATCCCATGTGTTACATGATATTCACTCTGACCGGCACAATCCCACACACAAAACCTGCCTACTTGTGGTATATTGTGTGTTTGTATCTCTATACCGGGTGTAGCATCATGCAGTGACGATTCATTGGTGGGACGTTCTTTAGCAAACATGGCACCTAGTGCTGACTGTGATGGTGCAGGGAGGGAAAAGAGATCAAAACAAGTTAATAACAATGGGAATATACTCAAAGGGCAGGGGGTGGGGGTCAACGGGCTCGACTGAACCATCCCTTTAGAATGTTCAATTTTCAATGTATTTAAATATATTTCAAAAACCATAATAGCCCAGTGTAATATATCTAATTGTCTGTTTGAAAATACATGAGGGTCATTCAAAGCGTTCTACCACCCACCGGTCTCATGATGCAGCATGTGTCAATATCCACTCAATGAAACAGTTTTTACTTGTACAAAAGTATCACGTGTTGATTCTATGTTCATTTCAACATTGCTTTCCCATTTCGACTCATCAGGTAATCAATCCTTTGTTATCTTCTTTTTTAGATTTCTTTTAATTATGGTATTATTGTTACTTTTAATGAGATTAATATGTAATGCTTTTTGTACTGTAACTTAATCAAATTAACAGTTTGATAGTTACGTAATTCTTCAACAATATTTCATTGTTTTGATCATTGTGTGTTAAATAAACTATTCTGAAACTGATTCAATGTAAAATTACTGATAGTCTATTAGTCTATTTCCCTTCAACAAGACAGTGACCTCACTCAACACGCACACACTCCTGGCATATATACACACATGTAGAAGGATGAAAGATACATGTGTGTGTAAGTGCTGCACTTGTAAAGTTACCCCACTGTTAAGTGGAAAGTAAATAGACTATAGATTGGGTGCAACAGAAATTACATTAAAGCGCAAAACATCTTAATATGTTCATCAAACATTTGAATGACCCTTTTATTTGATGTGTGCAATATTTCAGATGATATCCCCATGTCTCCAACTAAATCCGTAAAGCAATCACTGTCTGTCTCTGATTGGTTGCATATATGACCTAGATAACATAACAGGTTTTAAACTAAATCCCTTCAAAACATATTACTTAAATTTGTATTCAAATGGGTCAATAAAGTGATATATCCTATTATGTGACCAGTCACATCAAAAGAGGGCTTTTGTCGCAGTATGCATTTCGACATATTGAGGAAGTAAAGCATGAAAAACAAAACAGAATTTCCACCTAATATTTCATATAAAATATGTATGCATTGACCGAATGTATCAAGCAAGGTGTCATCTTAAAGCTAACAAATTAAACTTTCGTATGAAAATAAAATCTCAATTTCTATTTCGAATGACATAAACCTCTAATTGATGTGCGGTCACATTTTATATAATTTTGGTCCATTTAATTACTATTAGTATTAGTGCAGTGACCTGGCCTTGATAGGTGTACCATTGACGCACACATATTCATCCCATTTTGGATCCTATGAGTATACATCAGCATTATGGAGAGTCATGCATGGTTTTAAACTGCAACTGCAATATATGACAAATTAAACTGTCTCCCAAAGAAGCAAAATGGACCAAATCACAGGGAAAATTGGAGGGAAATTGCTGCCTGTGATGTAAATTTAATTTTGAACTAAGCCTAAACCTGCAACTCAGTACTCTATTTTTAAGACAACATTTTCTCAAAATCCTTTTTTTTTATTGACTTCTTGAGTCTTGACTTACCTTTTACAATGAATGGGCAAATATTTTTTGTTAAACACTGTTTATCAATCAATATAATGACTTGATGGTTTTAAAAGTGCCTTTCTATTAATGTGGACTATTAAATCTAGGTGTATTAGTATAATGCAGCCATTAAAGTTCAATTCAGCAGGAAACTATCAAAGACCCATCTCATTCACTGTATGATAGGTAAGTCAGTTCTAAATTGGTGAGCCTCCTTACATCAGCAAATTTATAAAGAAGAGCATGGGCGCGTAGTAGACTTGTATAACGCAACAGGAAGCAAATATGCATCATATATGTGATGGGCGCATATGTTCAAATCTTGCGCATACACTACGATTACTTTTGCGTATGGAAAGAAAATAACGGCACATTTTTCGCCAATAGCCATGAAATCCATGTACACTAGCAACCAAAAGTCTTAGGACACTTGGTTATGGTGTCGAAATCATCCCAAATATTAAATTTGGACTTGTAATATTTCACTACAAGTTGAACAAATGTGCTGCTGCATCTCTTCTCATTAACAAATTCATGTTTCCTACAACATCTGCTCATTCCATTCAAAGAAATTGAAGAAGATATGTGCCTTCGTTGAATCCCTATACAAATTTCTCATTGAAAATAGCTCATGAATAATTAATCAAGCTCATTATAGCCAATGCAATTCAATAGTAGGCAGTGTGTCAGTTTTGACTTCCTTTCAAAATAACCTTCATAATAGTTTGTCAATGGATTCACTCAATTGAAACTAATATCCAAATTGTCTTTAATCTTTCTCAGATATTGAACATTTATCTCTTTATTCATCTTTAAAAATAGAATATTTGGGAGGGAAATTTAACACCATGACCATCATATAATAAATGGAAACCATTTAAATTCCCTATACTTTCTCATTGCACCAACATAAACTGGGCATACTACAAATTTATATTAATTTCATCATTACTTAGTATTATTATCAAGCTAATTTTACTCTTAAATTAACTAAAAATATCAAAGAGAAAATGTTAAAACATTGAATATTGTTATAAATGTTTTCCCTATAAACTAATGTCTCAAAAATATCTCACATTTGTTTTCATCAATTTATAAACTTAGATACCAAAAAGCTAACACAGTAGTTCAATTTGTTCCCAGTGTGTTCTCTCAATTTGTAGCATGCAAGGTGTGCTAAGAATTTTGGTTGCTAGTGTATCTCCTTTTTGTGCTTGTTCAACATTACCATGGAGTGTAAAATGTGAATATCATTGTGACCCACAAACTAAGTGAGATCATTGTAACCAGAATGATAGTTGTACTGAAAGGAAATAAGATCTGAATGCTCTATTGTGATTGGCTACTCACATGATTACATCATGTAATTAACCAATCGTAGATACTGTTACCCCCACCCCCCTCTCGAACTATTCATGTTCTTTTATTGCAAATAATACTATATCGTATAAAATGTTTAGCTTAGCCTACTTTCATTAATGTACACATCAACATTAAATTGATGTGTTTACCAACTCAAGTGTCATTAAGGTTGACTTTTTGAACTACTAATACAAAACCTGGAATATGGTGAGTTGGACAAATTACAGCTTTGACATAATCATGTATGCGAAGGGTCATTCATACTCCATTTGTTTGGTGTCTGTTGATGTCGCCAGATAAAAGTTGACATCGCTTTAACATGAGCATCATCAATATTCGTCAACATCCCGCAAATCCCAATGAGGGGAGTATGAATGGTCATAAGATGCTCAGTTTGAATTTGATGATACTTATTCATCTTCTTGTCTCACAACATAGCTTTAAAATGGTTAATATGCAGTTTTAAATTGGGATAAAAAGACATCTTAGGTATACCTTTTGAGATGTCAATATTGTTTTGGTAGTGCTACTGGCATAACAAATCTGTCACCAACAGGATTACCCAGATTAATGAACTGGGTGATAATAAGAAATCTAGCTGGTGACTTAAAAATATAAAATTTATGATGAAATGCATTTATTGGAGGTCAGTCATTCAACACTCATAAAGTTGTAGAAATGAAATTCATGAAAAAAAGTTCATAAACCAAAAACAACATTTGGCCTACAGCGCTGTCTATAGCCAGCCTACCATAAAACCAGGGGGAATATTTAAATGGCCATCCTCCATGCAGAACATATTGACTATACTTACTCTTTTGAGACTCTTCTTGAGTGTAGTTTTACCAGCCCCAGGATCACCCACGAGGAATAATTTGATGACATCTATAGGCTTACTTCCTTTCTTCATCAATTCACTGTGCTCACGTTTCTGTTGAAAAATTAATCACACGCTATGATTTCATTTGATTCTAAGACCCAACTCGTATTCAACAACACAGGTTGATATAAAGCATTTTAATGTATCAGCCCCTGGATAAAATGGATGGACAACATTGCAAACAGCTTCCATAAAAACACAATGGCAAATAAAGGCAGGAATGGCAAAATGGTTTCCTAAGATTGTGGTTTCAAATTTTAAACATTCAAACGGCTATATATTAATTTGGAATTAACATTTTCCTTTACAGACGATGTCATCTATAACATCACAGCAGGCAAATAGTTTAGTGTATTTCCAGAAAGCAAAATTTTGGAAGTTAAAAAACAACTTTTTCTGGAATTTCTCAAATTAGGGTAGGTATCATTTGTAATGTACAGTAACTGCTTTGTCAGTTTTCAAAATTAGAACTATGGGTCTGGGGATATCCACATTGATATAGGCAGGGTATTTGTTATTATAAATTCAAGCTGAAATTATCAAAATAGGTATACCTTTGTTTTGAATATCAAATCATTATATAGTTCTACATATTTGATGCGAAATGTTTCAACTTTTCAAACCAAATAATCGCTGAATGTAATGGAAAAGTAAAAGTAAAACCAAGTAGATATAAAATTCATGATACTTGTTTATGTGTCATATTCTAGCATGGGTAAATAAATTGCCTATATGCATGTCGATGACATACATGTATATTCTACTTAATGGGAGCAATACCCTGTTTTGTGACAAGAAGCTTGACACTTGTCTGTGCATGAGCATTTACTAGAACAATCAATTTGCATGTGATGTGATACACAATTAGGATAATAACACAAGACTGAAGATATGTCCAATTAAGTCAATTTGTCGCTTCTTAAAGTAGCTCAATTTGATTTGCCAATGACCCAATTTGCTTTAGAAAGTTGCCCAGTTCGCTTTGTAAAGTGGCCCAAATTGCTTTGTAAAGTAGCCCAATTTGCTTGGTAAAGTAGCCCATTTTGCTCGGTAAAATAGCTCATTGTGCTTTGCCAAGTGGCCCAATTTGCTTTAGAAAGTGGTACAATTTATTTTGTGAAGTACCCAATATACTTCATAGAGTGATAAGGAATAGTTTGCTATGTTACTAAAATTATATGTTAAAATAATGAGGACTAAATAATATGAATAAGCCCCATGCTAACATCCTGAAACAGGACTCCCCAAGTCTGGTATGACTGGGCTTTCTTTCTCACCTGAGATTTGATATATTTATTTATATTTATTTATAGTACTAGTAGGTATTTGTTGCACAATATGATGGATGAGCAAGTTATGATATCAGTTCAATATTTGTCATAAGCTTTTATTAACAGGCAGAGTTTTAATCTAGGGGGTCTTCTGTTTTACTGTGTCACTCATTCAGTAGGCTATAATTTGAACATAATACTTATGTTTACCTTTGCTGCCCTCTTGGCTTCAATCTTGAGCAAGTGAGCCTCTTCATCGCTATAATTCACAAACATCTCTAGAAGGGTGTGGCCAGCCTGTAAACAAAATAACAAAAATAAATAAACATGTACACTGTCTAGAAGGGTGTGGTAAGGGGGTTTCCAACATCTATGTGCAACTGGTCAGTTAAAGGGAATCATTAGCCAATGAGTATCAAGGGTGACCCCTACCAGGGATGCATGTTTTAAAGGGAATCAGTCCCGGGGGGGGGGGGCACTCAACTTTTTTTTCGGTAGGGGTGTGCCGCCCAGGGTCTCAAAAAGGGGGGCTACAGAACTGAACTGAGTGGATTTTATGACCAAAAATAGGGTCTTAGGAACTGATTTTTCCCCCCAAAATAGGTCATGAGAACTGGCCTATAGTTCAATTTTCGATTTATTTTGGTTTAAGAAGGCAAAACTTTCGAAGAATTGAGGCTTTGGAACACAAAATTGGGGCTTTGGAAAGCAAAATTTTGCGATTTTTTAATTTTCAATAAAATTGGGGTCTTAAGAACAGATGCAGGCTCAAAAGGGGGTCATAAGAACTAGCAGCAGAGGGTGAAAAAGGGGGTCTTCAGCGCGGCACATACCTATACCCTTTTCCAATGTCAGTTGCCCCCCCCCCCCCCCCCCCCGGGTAATGTCTCTTTATTCAATCAACCATATTAACCATACTAATTTGTCATGTGACATCATTTGACAGCAGTTCAGTCATCATCTTTCATGCTCCCAGGATATTGGGACAGTCTATATAAATGTTAGAAGCTCCTAGACTAAAAGGTTCTAGGCATACTTTTGACCTGACATAGGAGAGCAATATTTGGTGTAAAGTACTCTAAAATACATGCCCTAGGATAAAAAACAGTGATTAAATTATCTATAAATGCGTTATGAATTACAGCACAATGAAATATTTATTTATTCATTTTTCTTTCTTTCTAATATCGCTTTGGGAGTTCTCATATCCTGAGGTTTACATCTTCCTTTTTTCAAAAAGTTAGCCCGAGAAACTAGTTTTATTTTTACTTGGCCTAAGATCCAGGGGCCATGGGAGTTTGGTGACCTGTAAATATTATTATTTTCATTAAATGATGCATATTTTCATAAAATAGGTGTTTGTATTTTGCCATTGTTATGTACCGAAGTTATTCATCTCTGTACATATTATTTATTGAACCTTCACACATTACAAAAGAGAACAATCATCTACCATTAGGTCGCACCATTTAATATCCAAGGTGTTTGGCAATATTTTGTTTTAATACCAGAAAGAGACTATTTCTTGATCTTATGAAATCTCAACCGAAGCATATAGAAGGGCAAATGTGCTTACACGGTGAACGGTGAATGCATAATAATATATATATAATTCTTGTTTCATGTAAGGTATAATATGGATTCGAGCTTTGCATCATTTGTTATATGCTGGACAGATTATAGTGGTTTACAGTATGAAGAGGTTTTTTTTTGCAAAAGGGCCTGCATCCACTTTGGCTCTTATTGAGAAAAAGTCAAAAAACTGTTTCTAAATATTCAAGTTGAGCAATTGAAAAACTGAATGGATTATGAAAGAGGTACACTACATACTAATTTAAATTGAAATACATTCCAAATGTGCTAGTTTTCAACAAACAAACAAAATCATGTTTACATTTTATGAAAATTTGGATGTAGGCCCTTTTGCAACAAAACTCCATCTGTTTGTACTTAGAGAAAAAATACCAAAAAAAAACAAACATTTATTTTAATCATTTAAAAAAAAGAAGTTTGATACAGAAATGTATAGCTCACAATCATATGTTTCAAGGAAATGAAGTCATTTTTTTTCAAAAAGACCTACATCTCATTGTAAACTATTGAAGTTGTTGTTTTGTTGCAAAAGGGCCTGTATCCCGATTTAATTCTGGACACAGGCCCTTTTGCAACAAAACAACAATTTCAATGACTGTTTACAATGAGAAAAAAATGACTTTTTGAAGAAAAAAATGACTTTGTTTCCTTGAAACATAAGATTTTCCCCTATACAGTTCTATATCAAACTCATTTTTGACAAAAATGCACCATAGCCCTTTTGCAACAAAGCTCTTCATATATAGACATGAGTTATGAATTTTCCCAAATTCTCAGCTGTAGTGAGCTTCTGCCTCATTGATGCTCTCGTTAAGAGAGGAGGAATAAATAACCAATCCCATACAGTAAATGGTTTGTCTATAAAAATCTGCAAACATACAGAAATGCAAATTTGTTTGTGTACTTGTCCTTTTATGTTTTACATGATTAGGCAAAAAAAATTAAAAAAGTTGTGTTGCCCTCAGCGACCGACCCTAAAATCGTAAAAACTAGGGTCACATTTTTTTTTTTAGATTTAAATTTAATTAAAAGTGGTTAAATGTTACTATTTCTTCCTTGAAATTAATAATTAATCTTAAATAAATGTTTTTAGACTATTGTCACACTAGAAACATTAGTTAAATTGACATATGGGCCTATACCAATTTTGTCTGGCCATAAAGCATTATATTTTTCGGCCTTAGACTCATCGGGTCTGTACAATAAATGGGCAATTCCACGCGTTGCGGAATGACATTTACACACAAAAATCCACTTTCTTTTGGGTGTAAAACCCAGAGATTTGTAGTTACTCCCCATTTTACAACTTTATTTGATAATAGCGATTGATACTCAAAAAATAAACCTAGGGAAAAAATTAGACTGCGCTTCCAAGTATCCTAATTTGCATATGCAAATTTGCGTTGCGGAATGACGCAGACGATTGGTGTTTTTTTTACATGTTTACTTTAACATAAGTGTTAGCTAACTGACAAAAGCATTTTCATAAAACTTAATCATCAGCTAGGATTTCTAGTAGGTCATCAACAAATAAAAGTAGGTGTTGCGGAATGACGTTGCGGAATGACAGTGTGAATTTGTGTGCAAAACTCCATAGAGAAAAGAAAAAACATGTTTTTATGCTTTAATATGCATACAAAATAAAAGAAAGAGTAATCAGTGGCATTTCATATGTTACAAATTCGTGAATACAAGTAACCCAACTATTTTCACATTGAAATCATCATTTATACAGGTAAAGTAGCCATGATTTTGTGATTTAGTTGCCGAATTCAACAGCTTGCACATCAAAGTTGCCTAATTCAGCAAATTATGAGTTTTCATCAATTTTGAAACTTTTTTAGAAGTTTAGAGTCCATATTTGAATGAATTATCATAAATAAGGATGATCTTATACCAAGTACACAAAAATATCACAATTTGCTCAATAAATTGCCTAAATATAGGGATTAATACCTTTGTCATTCCGCACCGTCATTCCGCAACACGTCATTCCGCAACGCTCGTTAGGGCTTTTAATTAACAGAATTTGCCAATTTTTTTTTGGTCATTGTGAAGCATGTCAATTGTGTGCAGAGAAAAAATAGTTAAATGAAAATAGGGTACATTTTTTTTCTTGCTATCCTAAAAAATTGAACTTTTGCGTTGCGGAATGACATGAGATTATGCAATGCATACTAATTACCTGGATTCACGAGGCTAATTGGCCGTTGATCAAAATTAAATTTATATCAAAACTTTTCCCATCAGTACTACTATTGTGCCTGACATTTATTTAAACATCATACCTATGTGTCTAAAAGATATGGAATAAATAAAAACAAGCCTTTTCACTGATTTTGTAAGCTGCAAATTTATGCTAATTAGCTAGTTTATACATCAAAAAACATAGTATCGCTAAACAAACTAAAAATTCCTGAACTTTGGACTCTTGCCTACATTATAGGCATAGAATTAAACTTTGGATGCACATTTGAAATTTTGGCTATTTGGTTGACATTTGCTTGGAATTGCCCAAATGCAAATTGTTCTCTAATTATTTGCAACACAAAAAACCTTGGGATATGACTATGAGCTTGATCGACCCATAATCTGCTAACTTGAGATTTCCCCCCCCCCCCCCAGTTCTAGTAGCTTTTAGACAATTTAAAATAAAAACATTTAAAAATAAATAAACAAATAAGTAGAACAAGGTTTGTTTTGATTTGTTGGATTTTTGTTGTCGTCTTCTGGATGTTAAATGAATTTAACCACAATGCCAAAGGGACAACAAATGTGGCATTCACCCCGTCGCAGACTAATTAAATCCATATTTGATTTAGCTGATATTCCCCCGTAATCCAATTAAACCGCATTAAATAACAGTAGTAGACAAATAGAATGGTTGGTAATTTGTAATATTCTTACCAAGAGGGACGACACAGATTTAGAAATAATATTTTCCAATGAAGTTGAATTCAGTTCTTCAGTACATTTTATTCATTCAGTTGTTGGGTGTATCCATTTATTTTACCAATATATACTATGTTAAAAAAATACATGTTCTACAGATCCATGGCATACTAAATATGGAACTCAAATTTCCTGGGTGCTGAATCTGTCTGAAATACTGTTATCAAGCTAAAGACACCCATTTACATCACACCACTACATATATAAGTCTATTTAAATGCATCTCTAACAATGGAATTGACATTGAATGCCATGATGATTAACATGAACACTTACTACACTAGTATAATTTGCTCTATAAAATTCTTTTCTAGCCTGGTATCTGAAATTCTGGCAACTTCTGTTCCCATTTTGCAAGAGCAGTCTCATTATACAAGATAGGGCATGTACCACACATTATACCGATTCCAAGGGACCATTTTAGTTAGTGCATAAATGAGAAAACTAAAACATTAATAGCTTGCTCCAATTGACAAATATTTGCAGTTTTAAACAAAAATGGTCCAGAAAACGTTCCTGAAGCCATCTTGTTAAGCTTGAATAATGAAACTTGACAATTTTGACACTCAAAAGGGCCAAAAAACGTTCCTGCAGCCTTCTTGTTAAGCTGGAATAATGTAACATTGAAACTAAAATGGTCCAGAAAATGTTCCTGAAGCCATCTTGTTAAAAATTGAGACAAATTCGCGTAAATTAGTTTTAAAAAAACCCTAAAAAGGTCCTGTTTGACGTTAAAACCACTTGTACCTGTAAGGGTGGGGAGGGGGGCATATGGGGTCTGCCCGCTTATTT
>CM069442.1:86557446-86617191 GCA_035610835.1 Ophiura sarsii | reverse complement strand
AGTTAAAAAACAACTTTTTCTGGAATTTCCCAAATTAGGGTAGGTATCATTTGTAATGTACAGTAACTGCTTTGTCAGTTTTCAAAATTGGCTGAGGCAAAGTTGTATTACAAAAACTATGGGTCTGGGGATATCCACATTGATATAGGCAGGGTATTTGTTATTATAAATTCAAGCTCAAATTATCAAAATAGGTATACCATTGTTTTGAATATCAAATCACTATATAGTTCTACATATTTGATGCGAAATGTTTCAACTTTTCAACCAAATAATCGCTGAATGTAATGGAAAAGTAAAAGTAAAACCAAGTAGATATAAAATTCATGGTACTTGTTTATGTGTCATATTCTAGCATGGGTAAATAAATTGCCTATATGCATGTCGATGACATACATACCCTGTTTTGTGACAAGAAGATTGACACTTGTCTGTGCATGAGCATTTACTAGAACAATCAATTTGCATGTGATGTGATACACAATTAGGATAATAACACAAGACTGAAGATATGTCCAATTAAGTCAATTTGTCGCTTCTTAAAGTAGCTCAATTTGATTTACCAATGACCCAATTTTCTTTAGAAAGTTGCCCAGTTCGCTTTGTAAAGTGGCCCAAATTGCTTTGTAAAGTAGCCCAATTTGCTTGGTAAAGTAGCCCATTTTGCTCGGTAAAATAGCTCATTGTGCTTTGCCAAGTGGCCCAATTTGCTTTACAAAGTGGTACAATTTATTTTGTGAAGTACCCAATATACTTCATAGAGTGATAAGGAATAGTTTGCTACGTTACTAAAATTATATGTTAAAAGAATGAGGACTAAATAATATGAATAAGCCCCATGCTAACATCCTGAAACAGGATTCCCCAAGTCTGGTATGACTGGGCTTTCTTTCTCACCTGAGATTTGATATATTTGTTGTATTTCTAGTAGGTATTTGTTGCACAATATGATGGATGAGCAAGTTATGATATCAGTTCAATATTTGTCACAATCTTTTATAAACAGCAGAGTTTTAATCTAGGGGTCTTTGGTTTTAATGTGTCACTCATCAGTAGGCTATAATTTGAACATAATACTAATGTTTACCTTTGCCGCCCTCTTGGCTTCAATCTTGAGTAAGTGAGCCTCTTCATCGCTATAATTCACAAACATCTCTAGAAGGGTGTGGCCAGCCTGTAACAAAATAACAAAAATAAATAAACATGTACACTGTCTAGAAGGGTGTGGTAAGGGGGTTTCCAACATCTATGTGCAACTGGTCAGTTAAAGGGAATCATTAGCCAATGAGTATCAAGGGTGACCCCTACCAGGGATGCATGTTTAATGTAAGCAACTATTTGACCAGAATAATCAGGTATAGATGCAGGAGCAGGAAATGGACCATTATTGTCATTGATTTGTTTGATGTTTGAATGATAGTCATAACAAATAAACCAACCTCTTGCATAGATTTGTGCTGAGACTAGTATACCTCAGTCAGCCTCATAATGCTATGGACAAAAATTCCACCAATGCATGGATATGTGCGTAAAACCTTGAAGTGCACACCGCAAGCATTCAAAAAATGACTGCATGTCCTGATCACCATGCGCATGAATGTATAGTTGTTCGCGCGTATTATGCGTTTGGACACAGCTCAGAGAACAACAAACCACGGTCGCATAAAATAGCTTGATTTTCGTCCATAGCATACATGGCAGTGGATGCCACCACATCTGAGACTAGTATCACCTATATCTTCACATGTTCTTGTCAAGATTCTAATAGGTAATGTCCCCGGGGGGGGGGGGGGGGGGCACTCAGCTTTTTTTTTCGGTAGGGGTGTGCCGCCCAGGGTCTCAAAAAGGGGGGCTACAGAACTGAACTGAGTGGATTTTATGACCAAAAATAGGGTCTTAGGAACTGATTTTTCCCCCCAAAATAGGTCATGAGAACTGGCCTATAGTTCAATTTTCGATTTATTTTGGTTTAAGAAGGCAAAACTTTCGAAGAATTGAGGCTTTGGAACACAAAATTGGGGCTTTGGAAAGCAAAATTTTGCGATTTTTTAATTTCAATAAAATTGGGGTCTTAAGAACAGATGCAGGCTCAAAAGGGGGGTCATAAGAACTAGCAGCAGAGGGTGAAAAAGGGGGTCTTCAGCGCGGCACATACCTATACCCTTTTCAAATGTCAGTTGCCCCCCCCCCCCCCGGGTAATGTCTCTTTATTCAATCAACCATATTAACCATACTAATTTGTCATGTGACATCATTTGACAGCAGTTCAGTCATCATCTTTCATGCTCCCAGGATATTGGGACAGTCTATATAAATGTTAGAAGCTCCTAGACTAAAAGGTTCTAGGCATACTTTTGACCTGACATAGGAGAGCAATATTTGGTGTAAAGTACTCTAAAATACATGCCCTAGGATAAAAAACAGTGATTAAATTATCTATAAATGCGTTATGAATTACAGCACAATGAAATATTTATTTATTCATTTTTCTTTCTTTCTAATATCGCTTTGGGAGTTCTCATATCCTGAGGTTTACATCTTCCTTTTTTCAAAAAGTTAGCCCGAGAAACTAGTTTTATTTTTACTTGGCCTAAGATCCAGGGGCCATGGGAGTTTGGTGACCTGTAAATATTATTATTTTCATTAAATGATGCATATTTTCATAAAATAGGTGTTTGTATTTTGCCATTGTTATGTACCGAAGTTATTCATCTCTGTACATATTATTTATTGAACCTTCACACATTACAAAAGAGAACAATCATCTACCATTAGGTCGCACCATTTAATATCCAAGGTGTTTGGCAATATTTTGTTTTAATACCAGAAAGAGACTATTTCTTGATCTTATGAAATCTCAACCGAAGCATATAGAAGGGCAAATGTGCTTACACGGTGAACGGTGAATGCATAATAATATATATATAATTCTTGTTTCATGTAAGGTATAATATGGATTCGAGCTTTGCATCATTTGTTATATGCTGGACAGATTATAGTGGTTTACAGTATGAAGAGGGTTTTTTTTGCAAAAGGGCCTGCATCCACTTTGGCTCTATTGAGAAAAAGTCAAAAAACTGTTTCTAAATATTCAAGTTGAGCAATTGAAAAACTGAATGGATTATGAAAGAGGTACACTACATACTAATTTAAATTGAAATACATTCCAAATGTGCTAGTTTTCAACAAACAAACAAAATCATGTTTACATTTTATGAAAATTTGGATGTAGGCCCTTTTGCAACAAAACTCCATCTGTTTGTACTTAGAGAAAAAATACCAAAAAAAAAAATCATTTATTTTAATCATTTAAAAAAAAGAAGTTTGATACAGAAATGTATAGCTCACAATCATATGTTTCAAGGAAATGAAGTCATTTTTTTTCAAAAAGACCTACATCTCATTGTAAACTATTGAAGTTGTTGTTTTGTTGCAAAAGGGCCTGTATCCCGATTTAATTCTGGACACAGGCCCTTTTGCAACAAAACAACAATTTCAATGACTGTTTACAATGAGAAAAAAATGACTTTTTGAAGAAAAAAATGACTTTGTTTCCTTGAAACATAAGATTTTCCCCTATACAGTTCTATATCAAACTCATTTTTGACAAAAATGCACCATAGCCCTTTTGCAACAAAGCTCTTCATATATAGACATGAGTTATGAATTTTCCCAAATTCTCAGCTGTAGTGAGCTTCTGCCTCATTGATGCTCTCGTTAAGAGAGGAGGAATAAATAACCAATCCCATACAGTAAATGGTTTGTCTATAAAAATCTGCAAACATACAGAAATGCAAATTTGTTTGTGTACTTGTCCTTTTATGTTTTACATGATTAGGCAAAAAAAATTTAAAAAGTTGTGTTGCCCTCAGCGACCGACCCTAAAATCGTAAAAAACTAGGGTCACATTTTTTTTTTTAGATTTAAATTTAATTAAAAGTGGTTAAATGTTACTATTTCTTCCTTGAAATTAATAATTAATCTTAAATAAATGTTTTTAGACTATTGTCACACTAGAAACATTAGTTAAATTGACATATGGGCCTATACCAATTTTGTCTGGCCATAAAGCATTATATTTTTCGGCTTAGACTCATCGGGTCTGTTCAATAAATGGGCAATTCCACGCGTTGCGGAATGACATTTACACACAAAAATCCACTTCTTTTGGGTGTAAAACCCAGAGATTTGTAGTTACTCCCCATTTTACAACTTTATTTGATAATAGCGATTGATACTCAAAAAATAAACCTAGGGAAAAAATTAGACTGCGCTTCCAAGTATCCTAATTTGCATATGCAAATTTGCGTTGCGGAATGACGCAGACGATTGGTGTTTTTTTTACATGTTTACACAAAGTGAAAACTCTGTGAACTTTTTAGAGTGTATCATTATTGAAGTTACTTTTTAGAAGGTTTGAAGTGTTAGCTAACTGACAAAAGCATTTTCATAAAACTTAATCATCAGCTAGGATTTCTAGTAGGTCATCAACAAATAAAAGTAGGTGTTGCGGAATGACGTTGCGGAATGACAGTGTGAATTTGTGTGCAAAACTCCATAGAGAAAAGAAAAAACATGTTTTTATGCTTTAATATGCATACAAAATAAAAGAAAGAGTAATCAGTGGCATTTCATATGTTACAAATTCGTGAATACAAGTAACCCAACTATTTTCACATTGAAATCATCATTTATACAGGTAAAGTAGCCATGATTTTGTGATTTAGTTGCCGAATTCAACAGCTTGCACATCAAAGTTGCCTAATTCAGCAAATTATGAGTTTTCATCAATTTTGAAACTTTTTTAGAAGTTTAGAGTCCATATTTGAATGAATTATCATAAATAAGGATGATCTTATACCAAGTACACAAAAATATCACAATTTGCTCAATAAATTGCCTAAATATAGGGATTAATACCTTTGTCATTCCGCACCGTCATTCCGCAACACGTCATTCCGCAACGCTCGTTAGGGCTTTTAATTAACAGAATTTTCCAATTTTTTTTTGGTCATTGTGAAGCATGTCAATTGTGTGTAGAGAAAAAATAGTTAAATGAAAATAGGGTACATTTTTTTTCTTGCTATCCTAAAAAATTGTACTTTTGCGTTGCGGAATGACATGAGATTATGCAATGCATACTAATTACCTGGATTCACGAGGCTAATTGGCCGTTGATCAAAATTAAATTTATATCAAAACTTTTCCCATCAGTACTACTATTGTGCCTGACATTTATTTAAACATCATACCTATGTGTCTAAAAGATATGGAATAAATAAAAACAAGCCTTTTCACTGATTTTGTAAGCTGCAAATTTATGCTAATTAGCTAGTTTATACATCAAAAAACATAGTATCGCTAAACAAACTAAAAATTCCTGAACTTTGGACTCTTGCCTACATTATAGGCATAGAATTAAACTTTGGATGCACATTTGAAATTTTGGCTATTTGGTTGACATTTGCTTGGAATTGCCCAAATGCAAATTGTTCTCTAATTATTTGCAACACAAAAAACCTTGGGATATGACTATGAGCTTGATCGACCCATAATCTGCTAACTTGAGATTTTTCCCCCCCCAGTTCTAGTAGCTTTTAGACAATTTAAAATAAAAACATTTAAAAATAAATAAACAAATAAGTAGAACAAGGTTTGTTTTGATTTGTTGGATTTTTGTTGTCGTCTTCTGGATGTTAAATGAATTTAACCACAATGCCAAAGGGACAACAAATGTGGCATTCACCCCGTCGCAGACTAATTAAATCCATATTTGATTTAGCTGATATTCCCCCGTAATCCAATTAAACCGCATTAAATAACAGTAGTAGACAAATAGAATGGTTGGTAATTTGTAATATTCTTACCAAGAGGGACGACACAGATTTAGAAATAATATTTTCCAATGAAGTTGAATTCAGTTCTTCAGTACATTTTATTCATTCAGTTGTTGGGTGTATCCATTTATTTTACCAATATATACTATGTTAAAAAAATACATGTTCTACAGATCCATGGCATACTAAATATGGAACTCAAATTTCCTGGGTGCTGAATCTGTCTGAAATACTGTTATCAAGCTAAAGACACCCATTTACATCACACCACTACATATATAAGTCTATTTAAATGCATCTCTAACAATGGAATTGACATTGAATGCCATGATGATTAACATGAACACTTACTACACTAGTATAATTTGCTCTATAAAATTCTTTTCTAGCCTGGTATCTGAAATTCTGGCAACTTCTGTTCCCATTTTGCAAGAGCAGTCTCATTATACAAGATAGGGCATGTACCACACATTATACCGATTCCAAGGGACCATTTTAGTTAGTGCATAAATGAGAAAACTAAAACATTAATAGCTTGCTCCAATTGACAAATATTTGCAGTTTTAAACAAAAATGGTCCAGAAAACGTTCCTGAAGCCATCTTGTTAAGCTTGAATAATGAAACTTGACAATTTTGACACTCAAAAGGGCCAAAAAACGTTCCTGCAGCCTTCTTGTTAAGCTGGAATAATGTAACATTGAAACTAAAATGGTCCAGAAAATGTTCCTGAAGCCATCTTGTTAAAAATTGAGACAAATTCGCGTAAATTAGTTTTAAAAAAACCCTAAAAAGGTCCTGTTTGACGTTAAAACCACTTGTACCTGTAAGGGTGGGGAGGGGGGCATATGGGGTCTGCCCGCTTATTTATTGATTTTTTGACTGATTTTGTGTGTAACGAACTTATTGTCATCAACCTCTCTCTTATATCCCCCTCTCCACCTCTTTTTTCCTTCTTTTGGGGACCCGGGGACTTGAGGCCCCCAAAGGCCCCCCCCCTCCCCCTCCTTCGACACGCACCTGATATTTGATAACTATACCCCCTCAGGGATCACGGCATTCAGCATATTTGTATTCACATTCACTCAATTAAAGTCTCCGTCTCCCTTTCCGTCTCCCTTTCACTTCCACCCTCCTTCCCTCTCTCTCTCTTTCTCTCCCTCCCCCACCCCTTCCATCTCTCTCCCTCCCTCTCTTTCCCCCTTTTTGTTGTTGATTTCTTTACCGGTGGGCGCATGCACCCTCCGCCCCTCCCCCGGATCCGCGCCTGCAATAAACTTTTTGAAAAAGAATAAGGGTTCCTTCTAATCTGATATTATGACGGTACATGAAACCAACTTAGATAGGGATATCAGTGAATAGAGATGCCTATACACGTCCTATTATTGCCTGTCTGGTGAAGAAGCCTCAGGTGGTGTAATAATTGTGCACTACGAAGCCTGTATCTAGCCTGTAAATAACACACACATATGTAGCTAGAATAACGCAGCCCTGATAACGATCAGGGTTACGTAAGTCATCAAAGCGCTAACACTGTCCCGAGTTTTGTCTTGGGGATTTATAATATTATTGAATAGCCAAACTTGTTAGTTTGTAGATTGAATTCATGATTATAGGACTGGAAAGCAATCATTTAACCATCAAGTGCATTCTTTTTATTATAAAAAAAGATTATCATTATTATTGCTTTATTTTGGAAGGAATGTGTCGCTGGAATGTTTTTGGTTGCCCCGTGAATGTAGCAACAAAATTGGAACCGTCGGTAAACCTGAACACAAAAATGTTAGCCAACTTTAACACAAATGTGCTTAGATTATAAAGTTGCCTGAATATTCTGCCAATTCCACAAATATCCCTGCACATTTACATAAATATTGGTACATTGATATACCTTAAGGTGGCTCTATTGTCTGAGACAAAAATTAAGATTTCCTTTAAAATCAAATATGTTTTAGCCCTTGGTCTGACGATTCTGGAACTGAACATTTTATATAAATCGGACATTCGGATCGGATGCCGAGATATGTTAGGTAAAAGGGGCATAAAACTAACATCTTTGGCAATATTTATTTTTTCAATTCCAGTTGCCAGGTCATTTCCTAATTATGTATAATTAATTGTGTATGCATAATATATGCAAAGTAAAGTTTGTGGATAGATGAGACAAGCTATGATGATGTGACTTGGTACATGGGTAGTACACTTGAAGAGCTAAAAAAACGTACGTTGGCTTTTGGCTAATTTCCATTTGCACAATTAATTAGGCCCACTAATTAAAATGTGTACTTTGCATATTTTATGAATACATAATTAGACATAATTAAAAAATTACCTGGCAACAGGCATTAAAAAAGAAAAAGTTTTTGCTTAAGTCTCATGACCGAATGTCCGATTGAAAATTTTCAGTTCCAGAATCGTCAGACCAATGGCTAAACCAAATTTTATTTTAAAGGAAATCTAAATTTTTGACTCAGCCAATAGAGCCACCTTTAATAAATGACATAAAATTGATAATTGATATAACAATTGTGCCATATTAGGCCCTTCACAATCGATTTTGAGTTTCCTGTTGCCGCCCGTGTCCAAAATTGAGAATTACACAAATATTTTAATATTTTATTCTTAATTAGGATTTTCAATAAACTTCAATTGATACTTTCTGGCTTTAATCATATCAGCTATGAGGTGTATAAACATAGAACATGATTGCATTAATACTTGGTTATTAAATTAATCATACTTGGAAAATAATTAAATACAGAGTCCTCGATACAAGGGGTTGAAAATAAAAGATGATTAATAATTAAAAGTCACCTTGTCCCTTTTTTAAACCTCCAACAGGAAACTCAAAATCAATTGTGAAGGGCCTTAGGCCCCGGGGGGGGGGGGGGGGGGGGGGGGGGGGGGGGGGGGGGGGGGGGCCAGTCAAACATAATGGTGTACACATGCGTGACCAAATTTTTTCCAGACACCCCCTAAACAAGTTTTACCCTGCAAGCAAAATTACCCCCTAAACAAGTTTTTAGCGCGCTTTCCTTGCAAATTTTGACCCCTAAACAAGTTCTTGCCAGAATATGACCCTAAACAAGTTTTGTCTATTTATTTCGCTACAAAACGACGGTCTGTGGGACGGTCTTTGCTATCTCGGTTTGCTATGGCGATTATGACGCTGTAGGAACGAGTGACACACATGCGTTCTCAAATTGGAAATGAGACGCTCAAAAGAAATCGCAAAAACGGGAATAACATTCTTCTGGGAACGGGGAACAAAACAAGTTACCCTAAATACGTTCGACCGGTATTTTAAGCCACCCTTTTTCTTGAATATCAGCGTGTTTGATACCCTTAACGCGTCACGCGCGTGATGCGTCCAACACTGAAAAAACACCCTTTTTCTTGAATATCAGCGTTTTTGATACCCTTAACGCGTCACGCGCGTGACGCGTCCAACACTGAAAAACACCCCTTTTTACGCGTTTTTTTGGTCACGCATGTGTACACTATTATGTTTGACTGGCCCCCCCGGGCCTTAGGCAACTGCCCTATTTTAGGATTGAGCAATTCAGCTGTGCCTAGTCCTACTTTAAATAATGCTATTGTTCATATGATGCATAGCAGAGGTTAAAACAATTCCTTTATTGAAACATGGTTTTCTCTAAGATAATCTACCAAATCAGCTTCATGCTTTAAAGTGAAATAGGTACATGGTCGATATTTGATAGTGAACATACTATATTGGTCACAGTAATTACATCGAGTATTCAGCTATTCACAAAAACAAAATCATCTCATAAATATGGCCAAGTTTGTATACTTTCAAATCAGCGCCATTTGCCTTGGGTGTATATTTTGCCTAAGTTAGCATTGGTTATTGATGTGACAGGAAACGTACTGGGTACTTATCACTCCGTTAGATGCTTCCAGCAATATCCAGTATTTTATACAGAGCTAAGACTGTTATCATTACTTGATGCTTTTGAGGCAGGAAGATGGACAAATAAGGCTCAACAAATTAATGTTGATGTGTTATATTCGACAGCTCAAATTAGTATATCTATATTTGCCCAAACGCAACATAAGATTTGAAGTTGTAGTCAAACACACTTAGGTGATAGAAGATGCTCAAGTTAAAATGAAATAATGTAATTTGCAAGAATGCCTTTTTGTTCCTAAGCTCTGTTGAACCCATTATAAGTCCTTACAGGTAGGTGTTCTGATTGCTGGCCCGATTTTCAACTTGATGTTTTATATTCTACGTGGAGGGTCATCTATAAAATCGTCATATTCCAAAGTTTTAAGTTGCATAACTTCAACGGTTCTTATTCTAGAAGCACAAGGTGACATGAAATTTACCCATTGAGTAGCACACAAACAGGCTGGGTAGTTAACCACCGTTGGCAGTAATTCACTGAATTTTTGCCTTAAAACATCTAAATGGAACATATCCTTGCGCCAAATATTTCACAGAAATAATGAGAAAATATGGGGTTTCCTCTGATTTCAAAATAATGTTGATGCCACAAAAAAAGTTTAAGTGATCGGAACATCTACCTTTAAAATGAAATCCCGTTTTTACGAAGCTTATAAAACTTTAAATGTTCCTTGTCGTCATTAGTGATTTACTGATGTGACAGTGAACCATATTGCCGAACACTAGATAACTGTTGTTTTAAAAAAAATAAATTATATATGTTTAAAGAGTTTTTATAGTGTGTAATTCTATTTTACATATGAGTAGATCCACTCCAAAGAATTGTCCATCTCACTTTTTCAATAGTAGTTTTATACAGTATATTCTTGGTAATATATACGTACAACTACCCACAGGTAATACACCTTGCTATGATGAAAACATGCTATTACCACAAACGAATTGACTATCCACTATACTTATATTACAAACATGATTGTGTAGTCCCCCTTCAAAGAGCGTTTTGGTAAAGCACTTGACGCGCTCTCAGGGGGTTTACGGAATCTGAGATAGGCACCTTTTTCTCTTGGATTCTTCCGGGTCTTTTAACTTTAACAAGTCAAAAACCATGGATGACATGCATTGTACACAGTGCCAGTGTTGCCACAAAGAAAATATGCACATTTTGGTGTCAAATAGCCAAATTGTGATGAAAAATAGCCCTGTCCACTGTAAGAATCTCCTGCATCATTGTACCAATTATGGACACAATCTATAGTAAGGCTGCTAACAAAAACATTTGAGACGCGATCAAGAGGAATGAGTCGGATGTCGACCCTGGTCGAAAATGAGTTTTAAAACAGTTTTAAAGAAGACACCTAGAGCTTTCAGAAACTGAAAACCCCATGTCGATACGACGTTTTGTTCCAAAGTTATGTCAAATTGTATACATGAATTTCCATCAAAACTTATGTAAGCCGCCATTTTGAATTGGCCATATCTCAATTTGGGATTCCCCGACATCCGACTCATTCCTCTTGATCGCGTCACATTTTAGTTTAAAAGCCTCAATAGTATGTATGCTTGAGTAGCTGCAATTAAATTGAAAGTTCTAAAAATTAACATTTCATACAATAATCAAAATACAGTTCTTCACAACATGATTTGAAAGTATTATCATGGCTCAGAGACACACAGATGAACTTGGAATTATGAAGATCAAATTATTGGATGCAGGCTTGGAAATAGTACCCGCCTGCCTGCCCATATCAGGTCACTTTTGTGTTGGGCGGGTGAAAATACAAAGTACCCACCCGACTGGCAGGTAAAAAAATTCGAATTCACAGTGTAAGTGAATTTCTGTTGGGCATATTTTATTTGTGAGTTACCTGCCAGACTGGCTGGTTGAAAAAAAATCTGAAGTTCCAGCCCTAATTGGATGCTACATAAAACCTGCTACAAAGAGTTTTAGACTCCAGCTAGCTAGAATACCAAGATACAGGGTGAGTCAAAAAGAAGTTGTACGGATTTGAATATTTTTTCCTGAGAAAGAAAAAGAAAATTGACCTAAAACTCAAGCGATATTTTGACGAGAATATTCTTCCGATCATCTGAAAAAAAGAATGACTGAAATGTTTAAAACTCATCATTATCATATCAGGAAGTAATTGTTTTATTCCTCATAATGCAAAATCATAGAATCCGTCAAAAAGAGTAGGTTAAAGTGTTATTGTAGTCACTGATTATTTATTTTAGGCACACCATTCCCACCTGTTTTTTGACTCACCCTGTACAAGGTGGATGTGGTGATATTCCTTCAACATCAGTCACTCTCAGGAAGAAAACACTCCAGTTTGCTGATTACTTCTTAAAGTGTACACAACAGATCAGATAAAACTAACATGGAATCATTGGTATAAATGCTGAATCCTCTATTCCATCAAAGGAAAACAGACAGTAATGATAAATGTACAATGTCAAAAGTGGGCAACATCATCTGAAGCATTTTTTCTCTAAAAAATAGCCCACTTAGGCTTAAATTTACAGTTATGGCAACACTTGATGGCATCAAACAGGCTTACCTGCTAGATAGTCAGTTCAATTTTAATCAAGATGTTTTCAAAATGCAAACGTTTGTGCTGACAACAATGAATTGGAACACATTTACGTAAATGCAGCAGATTTTTGATAATGTAAAAAGTAGGATTTTAGGGAGGAATCTCTCCTCACAGATTGCATGTGTGATTGTTATTTTGTGCCCAGAAAAGCTGAATATACCTGATATTGTAACGTGAAATGTTTTAAACAAGTATTGAGTATATGTTTTTGCAATGCCCAATCATTCAAAATGATGGAAACATGGGATATAGGGAACAGCCACAAAAAATAATTGTATTAATGTTTAAATTTGTCAAACTAGATATTTAGTGATCAATTATGTATTGCACTGTGCTAAGTATATTGGGCCGTATTCTCATACTAAACACAGTTTTAGCTTGAAACCATGTCTTACTAAACTTGTGTCTAAATTAAATGTGAGCTTTGTACACGATTTGCACAAATCGGCTTACACCGGGCACAGTTAGGTAATCATTCAAGATGTACAATTGGTGCATGAGTATAGTTAAACGCGTGTTAAACTACCCCCATACACATGTTTAGTTAGACACTTTTCAGTGAGTTAAACGCAAGTTTAAGTTAAACAAATTTGAGAGAATTGCGTTTAGTTAAACGATGTGTATAAGTCAAAGTTAAACACAAGCTTAGCTTAAAACCGCGATTAAATAAGTACGAGTATACGGCCCAATGTGTTTAAAATTAGTCTCTTAAAAACAAACCTGATACTGAGAGATTACAAAGCATTTTAATTTGAAATATGAAAGAGGATAAGAGTTAATACTTTAAAACGAAACAAGTAAGCAAGTTAATAACATATGTAAAGGTTTAATTTAGTATTGCAGCTGCAGGTATACCAAGCCTATTAGCTATTGATTGCATATTTCCCATAATTACATTACATCACACCTGCTTGAACTCTTCTACAGAAGAGACTTTTGAATTTGCTGGTAAATATGATTTGCTAGGTCTTAACTGTATAAGAAAAATCTTTCAAATTTCCAAAACCAATCCCCTTCCAATTATCCAGACATAATTCTAGAAACAACATATCCAAGTTACCAGCTTCTAGTCTTTTTGAAGTATGGCTGACACAAAACAGCTCATTTTAAAATTTGACTTTTTATATAAATTCATATATTTGGTAAGGCAACAATTTTTGTTGTGATGTCCTCAGGTGCCAAAAATCACGAGGTCAGGTCGGTCGGTCAGATCAGTATGTCGGATGTTTAATTTTTTTTTTAAAAAACACTTTTTGTCTTCTTTTTTTTAATTTTTTTTTTTTAATATTATAATCCTATATTAATTTTTGGCGTCCAGGATGCAGAATTTGACACCCCAAAATATGCCAAACCCATGGCTTATTCAACACATTTTATCTTTTTTAATCTTTTTAAAGTTCTGGTAATCATAGCCTACTTCAATGCTTATTTGGTTGATACAACTATCTACCTATGGATAATCAGATACAGCTTTGTATTCATTGGCATATTTTGGGGTGGTGAATTCTGCATCTTGGACGTCAAAAATTAACATAGGGTTATATATATTTTTTTAAAATTTAAAATGCAGACCCTAGTTTTTGAGATTTTAGGGTCGATAGTTGAGGGCAACACAAAAAAAATACTGCAAGTCACGACTTGCGAATCCCCCTGGCTGGGAGATCAACTAAATGAGGTCAACGGTCATATATGGGTCATGTTCCCCCGGTGTTCATGTTTCTTTTCTCCAAGTTTGAGGTCAATCGGTCAACTTTAACGATTTGACCTCTGGATGACCTTTGACCTCAGATGACCTCGGATGACCTCTAATTATTTTTTTACATGTTCCCACGGTGTTCATTGCACAAATTAACCCCTTGTTGACCTTTGACCTTGGTTGACCTCTAATGACCGTTGACCTCGGATGACCTCTAATTTATTTTAGACATGTTCCCCCGGTGTTCATGTTTCTTGTCTCCAAGTTTGACGTCGATCGGGCAACTTTTACGATTTGACCTCTGGATGACCTTTGACCTCAGATGACCTCTAATTTATTTTAGACATGTTCACCCGGTGTTCATGTTTCTTGTCTCCAAGTTTGACGTCAATCGGGCAACTTTTACGATTTGACCTCTGGATGACCTTTGACCTCAGATGACCTCTAATTTATTTTAGACATGTTCACCCGGTGTTCATGTTTCTTTTTTGAAGTCAATCCGTCCATCCTTTCAACAGATACAGCATTCGGGCAACTTTTACGATTTGACCTCTAGATGACCTTTGACCTCAGATGACCTTTGCAAATTAGACCCCCAAACAAGCAGCTACAGTGTTTGACCATGGCCTACCTATCACTGAAGGTTTGAACAGGGATACTATTAATTTTGGGATAGGAAAGTCCTATACTAACACACGTAGCGAAAACGGGGCCGTTTGCATAAATTACATAAATTATGGTAATCATCGGAATGTGTCGGTGACCGGCGTTGAACGCGTTTAACAGTGTTTCACCAGGTTTAACGTAATATTTGGTCAGCATAGGTTTGAGGGCATTGTAGATTTACACAGACGACGGTGGCCACGCGAAACCTAAATGTTGAATACGTAATGAATAAGGTGAATAACACGTAATCGCGAATGTTAATCTTATCATTTTGACAAATTCATCATAATTAGAAGAATTGTCATCGTTAATCGGGCGAATTCAAAATAGTGCACTCCCGTTGACATATGGGTCGTCTGAGAGACGCGTGGCCAGCGTCGTGTCGTCTGCTACAATCACGCCTGATCAGTATAGCGCCACCAGTTCTATGCTGACCAAATTTTCATTTAAAAGTGGACCCGATCGGCAAGCTCACTGGCACACCCCTGGTTTGAAGTCAATCCGTCCATCCTTTCAACAGATACAGCATTTGGAAAAAAAGGCTAACCAAAAGGCACACACGCACACACCCCCACCCACACCCCTACATACATACAGACAGACAGACGCACATTACATGATGACAAAATCCCCTTCTGGTTTTACAAACCAGGGGGATAACAAACAAAATGGGGGCCTAATTTGGGGCCGCTGTTTCCACTGGTGGTATTCTTAAATCACCCCTGTGCTTCGTCTTTGAGCATAAGTTATCTTGACAACTTTTTTGTTATTCCTGCTATTATTCAATCTTGAGATAAAGAAATGGTTGTTATTTCCAAGAAGCTTAACAAAGTCAGCTATTTTTATACTAATTAAAAATATTGTTATCGTTTCTAAGTTAGTAAATGTAACTGATTGTCCATTTGATGGCGACAGAAAAAAATCAAGTGTTCAAACTTCAAAAGCTGTTTTTCTCAAAAGTGTGATTTTCAAGTTAGAGCGTTTTACCTCAAAAGGGCCGAATAGGAGAGGGTGTAGATATACAAGGTGAGGGTGTACTTTGGTTTGGGTAAAACCCAGTAAATACAAAGAATGTGCAGTCGGGTATGTAGAGTTCACCATACCTCAAAAAGGGTTATACATATCAGATCTACACTGTTAACTAAGACAGTAGTCAGTTTCCAAACATTTTTGAAATTAAATGCTCACTTGCGACTACAGGAATGTGTTCATCCAGCAGATAATCTGTGTCACCTCAAGTTGGGAGGTGACATAAACTAGTCATAAATGCAGCATTTCTAAAGAGGAGCTGATAGTGATACTCTTCTTTCATTGCTCCTGTGCCAATGCTAATCTCCATCACATTGGAGTTACATTACACACACCATATTACTAGAATTATAATATGACCTGCCTGTCATTACCTCCCCTACCCCACCCCCGATGTTACACAGTATAATGGACTAGCATCCTAATAAACTGAATCAAAAATTGTGAAATCTTGTGAACTCATTTCATTAACGCATCTTGTGTTTTGTTTTTTTAAGTAGTATCTAAATCTGACTGTGTTTGAGGTATAAATTTATGATTTTGTACAATCACTGTGATACTTGGGTTTCCTCCTAAAACAAAGTCAATATAATACTCACATCATTGTTGCACAATACAAAATTGAACTGCTCAGTAGTAAGGCATACCAATCTAACTGGAATTAAACTCTAACTACAGGTACCAGTTCAGAAAATTAATCGATACAGATTTCCTAATTAGGTTATTCCATATGGCAAAACACTGTCCCAGTAGTCTTCTCTTCTCTACACGATAATTGCTTCAATTTTTTTCCTTGTGAAATCTCAATTTATTGTCAAATTCCCAATGGAACCTTCGATCCCTTACAATAATTAAAAATGTCTGATTACATTACTGTCATAATTTCCTGATCAAATCAGATATCTTGATACCCCAAAACACCCGAAGGCAGACTAAGGAGTAGTGACAATAGAAGGACTGAGAGGCAAATTCTCCCAGTTATCAAACACTTATTAAGGGTTTGCCCAAACAAAATCCACCAATCCAAGCTAATATAAAAGCTGGCTTTCCGACATAAACATTTCTTTTTTTTAAACAATGTAATGTAACCAAAAACTATTACAAACGACACCAAGGAATAAAACCCCTGAACCCTATCCAATCCCCTTTCTCATGTCCATATGGGGTTCAGGGTACCCCTCTGTTTCAAAGATCCCTTAACCCTAATCATGCCAAATCCAACAAAATCCAATGAGCGCACCGCGCTGCCGGACCCCATCTCATTGTGCAATCACGCAAAGGTACATATAGGCCCCTGTAGCATGATGCACCATCACCTGGTCTCAGGGCGAGGGGGTGGCACACCCCATTTTTTTGTCATTATCTGTCCTGTGTTTCCCCCTGTTAGCATTATTGCTACAAACCCCAGAATGGGTTAGGGTTATGTATAATGGGGGGGGGGGGGGTTGTTACTCAGTGGTCATTACAAATGGGTTATGTACATCCTAGGACTCTCAATAAATTACCTAAAATAAGAAATTGTTATGATCTCAAAAAGTGCCGGAAACAAGTATTGAGGGAGACATTTATTGAAGATATATATTTATTGGCCATTGGCCATGGCTAAAACATCAGCAAATGCGCTATCAACCATTTGGAAGGACAGAGGAATCACAAAGACCACAAAAGTACGCATTATAAAGGCATTAATCTTTCCGGTTGCTACATATGGAGCTGAAACCTGGTCTGTGGGAATTGCGGATTCAAAGAAAATATCAGCTTTCGAAATGTGGTGCTGTTGCAAGATGTCAGGCATATCATGGAAAGAGCATAAGACCAATGAATTTGTCAGAAGCCAGATTGGGGACCAGACTTCTGTGTGTAATAAGATCATGCGCAACAAACTGCAATTCTTTGGACACATTGCTAGATGAGAAGGTGACAACCTAGAAAAGGTGATAACTCAAGGAGCTGTCAAAGGAACTTGTAAACGTGGCAGACCAAAACTCCGCTGGACTGATGGCATTAAGGAAGCAACAGTTTTATCTCTTATCTCTGCACATCGCATGTCACAAAATAGACAAAGATGGCGCTCCATCATCAATAGGGTAACAAAGAATCAGCCATGATTCATAGAACGATGACGACGATATCCCTCTTGAACTTAAAATGACCTTATGGAAGATTATGGTAGGAAAAGTACAGTGATGGAGTACTTGAGTCCAGACTCGGACTTGAGACCGGTCTCGAGTCCTTTTTTTGAATGACTCGGACTCGGAGGTGAATGACTCGGACTCGGAGGTGAATGACTCAGACTCGGGCACTCAGTCCTGTAAATATTGGCTTAATTAAATACTTTTAGTCATCCTATCTTCAATAGTTTAGAAATAATTTCATAAATCATCGAAACTTTCAAAGACGAGGAATAGGCAAAATGGTAGGGGAAGGTTTGCTCTGTCAGCATATCACACATTTTTATCAATTTGGCTATTACTCAATCTTTGAACTTCTGAACACTTTTTGAATCTCTGAATCAATTCCATTCTTAGGCCTATAATTCAAAATGGTATCAACATTCCATGAATGTGAAGGTTAAAATGTGTAATTATGTTGATATCACTGGTGTGTTGGCCTATACAAATCAATTACATACATGAACATATATGGACTCGGACTCGGACAGGTTGGACTTGACTCCAACACTGGAAAAGTATATCCTTTTCCCCACTTGTTTTAGATACCCGATTCAAAGTACACAAGTAACCAGCTCACTTTATAAACAAATATCCTAATTACAAACATAAATTTTTGGGAACTTTTGATGCCCTAATGGTCATAACTACTGATCCTGGAGCACCACTGGTCACACATATCAACAAATATTTAGAAATAAATATTTAGGTTAGAAAAATAGAAATAAACTTGTACTTACATTATTGAGTGCATTGATATCTGCTCCAGCCTGCACCAGTACCATAGCGTTGTCTATCCTAGCCATATTAGCGGCACAATACAGCGGCGTTTCACCATCCTATGTAAATATAACAACAAAATATTGTCACATCGGGTCACTTTGAAGAGTTGTTACTGTCGCCGACTTAACTCAAGAAAAGTTTGAAACGGTTGACCTAGTACAATACTACTCGACAACGCTAGTGTTAAAACGTATCCATATAGGTGATAGGGTTTAATTTTGCGTCTTGGCGTAAAAGATAAAAACCATCTGTTTGTGACGGCTCAGTAGATATTGGTGTCATCCTAGGTGATGCGTCACCCTGACGATGCTACTGATGAGCAGGGAGAGACAGAGCAATATCTTTACATTAGGGCATCACATCTATAGATGGATATATCACAACAACAACTTATATTATGTTATTGCATTACGCTTTGCCATACACTTTATTAGATTCTGAAGCAGGTATCGAGGCCACATCAAAACTATGATATGTTGATTGAAACATAAAGCAGACAAAAATACACTATCACCGCCTCTGCATGGATCTGAAATTAATCAAAAACCAATTTGAACTGTTTTGAATTTATTCATTATGGCCATATCAATATTTTTATTTGTTGATCAAAACACATCTTCCAAAAAAGATTATTCTAGATTACCTTTGCAAAATTCTGTATTTTATAAATCGCTGAAATGAAATTGACATTGCTAATAATGCCCTTTCACAAACTTTGATATGTTGGCTGAACTATATCTTACATTAATGCACTATGCGTTTCGTCATTGATTACATTTCAAATGGTTGTATACTTGTACCCAAATCTGTATAAGATAATTATGCCTGGCCCTGCGCTTATTTGAGATTTATTTTAATGAATAGCTCGTACTGAATTTATTAATACCCTTTCATGCATAGCACTGACTAACGAAGCAGCGATTGAGGCATCCCAGGATTTGTTACAAAGCTGTTCATATATATGCACTTGCACAAAGTTGGTAAAGCAATATACAATACACAGACATGATTCATCACATCAAGCAATATTTTGTACAAGGACAAAAACCTGAAACCAGCAGTTAGTGGAGGCTAATAGTAGTATTTTTTTCCTTCTAGATAAATAGGGTTTTTAAAACTTTATTTTGATCCGCATTTATTTAAGGTAAGAGAGGAAAAGTCATTATAAAAAGTAATTGTAAATTTTGGCTTGAGACGTCTGCTGCTTTTGAATTTTGAGATAATTAGGGTTTACAAACTGAAGAAGATGCTTTGTATTTACCAAAGATCTAACTCTGTGCAGTGAGGCCATAGCGTATTCTAATGATTTGTGCAGCATTTACCTGCGAGTGCCAAGATTAGTCTTTGATACATACATACATACATACATACATACATACAAGTTTTTATAAAGCGCCATTTCATTTAGATCACGGCGCTGCAACATCCAGGCAGCAGCTAATTCAGCGCCAAGTTGTGACATACACACAAACAGAGACAGACAATAGACGACGATCAATAGACGACAATCTTTCTCCTGATAGCGTTAGTACTTACAACAGCGTATTACAATCACAAGCGCAATGAGGTGTGTTTATTGCAATATATTCTGCCTTCACTGCACAGAGTAACATGAATGAAGGATACCTCGTTGAGGTGGCTTAAAGATATATTATGCAATATTTTTCATGGAACGCCCTCTAGTTGTCATTTTTTCCTAGAAATACATTTTTTGGGTCAAATTCCATTCATAACCATGAAACTAAAATTTGTAATTTACAGAGCACTATGATACCTAATTACTTCAAAAATCATGGATTGAATGGGTTGAAATAAACTGTCGGGTTAACCCCAACAACTTATTTTCCGAGTGATTTTGGTTTGTAAATCGATTTCAATTGTTTTACATCATGTAAACGCCATTTACAATGTTTCCGGCTACGATGGCAACTGTACACAAATGAACGCAATTGTATGGAATGCTTTTTTATGATGAAAAACTTTAGTAACGTTACAAGATTTTTCTACAGTCAAGATCGATTTATGAGTCCGGGAATGTCTTTCCTGATAGTCAAACTTCATTACAAGAGAGTAGAAAAAAAATGTGTAAAAGTTTGAAAAAGTTCACATAATATTCATTTAAACACAGAATCATATTAGTGTACCCTCCTCCCATGATATGGGTCCTGATGTTTTAAATATCTTTGGATATGGATCCCATTTTGATAATGTTAGAAAAAACTAACAAATACGTAAGATTATTAAGCAAAGCATACCTATCATCTGATGATTAAGTACCCAGTCCCTTCTTTGAATACACCAATGTTATATACTGTGCCACCTTAAAACCATAAGTGTTGTTATCCGGCCCTAGGATTGTTACGTGACTATCCACTAAGTAGGCAGAGCACGTACCCCAAATACAGTTTACGTATAAATTACTTCCCTACTGGGGAATTCACAACCTTTCTCATAGCGCGCAAGCCAGGCTCTGAGCCGCTCACACCAAAATCAAGCATGTTGCCGTAATTGTTTTGGGTATTGCATTTAGCGCAAAGGTGATTGAATCACAAACAATTCTCAAAATAGCTGCATGTTTTTAGTGTTGTAAACATTTGCAGCACGTAACCTAAGGCAGCCAGGTGAGTACAATGCATCGTGGGATTTCAGAAAGAAATCTTCGACCGCTAAGTTGAGAAATTTATACATGAAAACGAGAACAGCCACAGGGAGAAGGGGGCATGGACGGATTAATGATATCAAAGCTTACAAATAAACAGGGAGGATGTTCTACTTTATAAGAGAGGACACTGACCCAATGTGGCCCAAAAACTGTCATCAATATTCTAAAACAGCCTATATTTAGATTTATTTTCAATATGAGAAATCTGTGATTTTTGATCTATGTGGCGGTATTTCTTTTCATTTTCCAGAACTGCAAGTACAAAATGAGAATCTAGGTCAACTGTGTGCACTAAGGAATAACAGCATGGAGTATTTGTTTGTTTGTTTATTTGTGTTTTGGGTTATTTTTTATTTTTTTGCTTGTTTGTATATTTGTTTGGTTGTTTTGGTGCTTTTTTTGTTGGTGGAAGTGGGTTTGGTTTGTGTGTGGTTGTTTTCTAATTCCTTTCTCTCTCTTTCGAGGGAATCGATGAATTTTGATCGGGAGTGGATTGTGACGGACCACTGAGTTTATTGCTCTAATTGTCAAAGCGCAACTTGCGCGTATACAGGTCAAAAACCTGGAAAGCGATAGTTGCGAGCGCAATGGCAACATAGCCAGAAAGGGTAGACGACGACTTCAAATTCAAAGAATGTCCAATTGAATTGGTTACAAAGATTAGTTGACAAACCAAAAAGAAAGTTACTTCTAAAGTTGAGTCTAAATTGCAAGTTGATATGATAAAGAGGCTGATTGGTTAAAGGTTAACATGGTTATGAAAAAATAAATTTCTGATTTTGATATTGATAGGTACCTCACAATGTTGGACAATATCTAGGCTATCTGAAACTGCATTTAAAAAAAATTAAAATGAGGTAAGTTCGCGGAACAGTCCATTATTGTCCAAGGGGTGAAAACAAGATGCGTCACGGACGGACATTTTAGTTCAAGTTCATCATGCTATATTTTTATGTTAATGTAACATTTTCAGAGTTTTGTGATGCAATATTGATAGCTGACACACTTTTCCATCAAATAAGATAAATATTTGGGAAAAAAGTTCTGGGGAAGTTATATCGCTAGACTTGCGTTAACATTTTGATGTTTTGATGTCCGTCCGTGACACAAAAAAAGTTTAAAAGTTTTTAAACTAATTTCAAGGACAAAGTAAAAAAATAAAAACATAATGAAGTATCTCCCTTATATGTATTCTTTCCCATGCAGGAGTATTAATTAATTAGGGCAGGCATAAATTAGTTAAATCTTTAATTAAAAGTTGTCACGGACGGACACAAATTTTGTCACGGACGGACACTGTTAGCTACTGTTCCGTTCTGAGCACACAAGCAAAGCTGAATCACCTGTTGACGGGTTGCAAAGTGCTGATCTGCAAAATGTTTCAACATCTCCCAACAATTCTGCTACTGGTGAGTTATGGTTTAAAATATTTAAACAAACAGCAAGAGTAAATTTGAATGTCATTATTAAGAATAATACTAAAATATTTTAAAGGTCCATAATTCATGTTTGAATATAGTTCAATATACATCTTTATAATACTACAACCTGGGCACCTTTACATATTTCATTCACAGATGCAGAAAAGAATCTCTCATGGAAACCAGGGGACTGGTTGCAAGTGAACTATGGAGGGGTACTCTACCCCGGCTCTGTTACTCAGATCATTGGGAAAAAAACTGAGGTTGATTGCCTACAGAAAAGTGGCAAATATTGGAAGTGGCCAGAAGGCTGACCTCAGGAGGAGAAGAAGGACAAGATCTGGTATGATGCTGAGAACATCTTTAATACTCTCTCCTTACCTGAGCCAGTCTCCAACCGAGGACAACTCTGCTTCAAAGACTTTTAAGACACTATTATATTAAATATCCATTAAATATATACTTTTAAAGGCTGCTATCAAAGTGCCAAATTCTGCAACCTTTGAATATAACCATCACACTGGTTTTGGTATCTTGTGATCCTTTTTAATTACTAAGACTGAAAAATGATGACGTACAATTTTTTTAACTATTTTGTAAGTATTTGATACCATTTTGTCATGTAAATAAGTGGCAATTTCAAAGTTCTTCAACATCTGTGTCCGTCCGTGACGCTAACAAATTTCCGTCTGTGACACAGTTTGTTACAGGTCTACCCTTCTCCTGTAAAAAAATTAATCTGTTTTAAAATGCTGTGTATCAAACCATGTATCTCACTTACTATTTGACCTGGAAAGCTTGAGGAATATGGAATTGTTTAAATAGAAATTAAGAAGAAGTACTAAAGGTCCGGAGAACCCTATTTCTATCTTGTCCGTAGTGTTGGAAAAAGACTAATATCTTGACTGCTTTTTATTACTAAGACTGAAAATTCATGACTTAACATTTTCTTACTATTTTGTAAATACTTGATACCATTTTTTCATACTAAAGTGTAAATAAGTGGCAATTTCAAAGTTTTTCATGTAGTTAACATTTGTGTCCGTCCGTGACGCTCAAAAATGTCCGTCCGTGACAAAGTTTGTTACCCTACCCCTGTAAAAAATAAGAAATATTTTCAAATGCTGTGTATCAGATATTCAAACCATGTATCTTACTTACTATTTGACCTGGAAAGCATTGGGGAATATGGAGTTGACTAGAAAGAAATGAAAAAGAAGCACTAAAGTAAAAGGCAGAGAACCATATTTCTATCTAGTCCGTAGTGTTGGAAAAAGACTAATATCTTGACTGCTTTTTATTACTAAGACTGAAAATTCATGACTTAACATTTTTCTTACTATTTTTGTAAGTATTTGATACCATTTTTTCATACTAAAGTGTAAATAAGTGGCAATTTCAAAGTTTTTCATGTAGTTAACATTTGTGTCCGTCCGTGACGCTCAAAAATGTCCGTCCGTGACAAAGTTTGTTACCCTACCCCTGTAAAAAATAAGAAATATTTTCCAATGCTGTGTATCAGATATTCAAACCATGTATCTTACTTACTATTTGACCTGGAAAGCATTGGGGAATATGGAGTTGACTAGATAGAAATGAAAAAGAAGCACTAAAGTAAAAGGCAGAGAACCATATTTCTATCTAGTCCGTAGTGTTGGAAAAAGACTAATATCTTGACTGCTTTTTATTACTAAGACTGAAAATTCATGACTTAACATTTTTCTTACTATTTTTGTAAGTATTTGATACCATTTTTTCATACTAAAGTGTAAATAAGTGGCAATTTCAAAGTTTTTTATGTAGTTAACATTTGTGTCCGTCCGTGACGCTCAAAAATGTCCGTCCGTGACGAAGTTTGTTACCCTACCCCTGTAAAAAATAAGAAATATTTTCAAATGCTGTGTATCAGATATTCAAACCATGTATCTTACTTACTATTTGACCTGGAAAGCATTGGGGAATATAGAGTTGACTAGATAGAAATTAAAAAGAAGCACTAAAAGGTAGAGAACCCTATTTCTATCTAGTCCGTCCGTGACACAAACATTTCCGTCGTTCTATTTTTAATAACAAACCACACCTTATTTTATTTTGTGTATTTCAATAAAGTTGATGATTCTCTATAACATTAAACATAAAAAGTTGAATAAATGTCAGTAGTTACTTTTTACAAACTGTTTTTCACTCATGTTTTGCACAAACGTCCGTCCGTGACAAACCGATCAGCCTCTAAAGCATTTGACATTTTAGGCAAAATCACATTTACCCAGTATAGCAATAAAGCACAAGCGTTCCATTTCCCCAATTTGTAAGCTCTTCTGTCTAGCACATTACTACATGACATCATTGGCGGCAATTTCATCAAAACCAATATTCCACCGAATGTGTGCGCAAAGTCTCATTTCCCTTGTTAGTGCGGTAACACCAATCTGCACGCTCCCTATTAAGCAAGCCCTCAAACCATGTTTTGAACAAAGAAAAAATGTGAAAGAGTGGCAATCAATGTTTTTATCCTTTTGGGTGTTAAGGTGAGAGTATTCATATTTTACATTACCCTGACAAGTAAACGATTGTGTTTAACATCCAAACTTAAGCACAAATTTGTAAAGAAACTGCCAAAAATCCACTCCTTGAAATATTCTAGTATGCGTTGTAACAATATTACAGCTAAAGGTTCCAACCAATCAAATTCATATTTGTAGTTTTTATCAGCGACAAGATTAGTTACGTGGTCAAATATGAAAAAAATTATACAAACATTTATTACAATAATGTTAGGACCTAATGCATGATTTAGGTTCTTGTGAAAGCATAACCTTAAAAACATCCAGAACTCCTTGGAGAAAAATAGGTAACAAAATGGCACCTTTGAAAAACCCCACAGACAATGCATATGATTCACTCCCACTTTAAATATTTGCATATTCCATAAGACATAGTCAATAACTCCTGGTTTGTAACCCAAATACACAAACTATTGATGTCACTTTCTCAAGAGTATGAAAAAAGGCTTCAGGGATCATATCAACCCCACTCATGTTCACTCATACTATATTAATCTAGGTAGACGTGAAACTTAGGGGCATTAGCTGATGTTTTCTATTTCTTAATTGTGTGAACGCCTGCAAATTGAAGGAAATTCTGAACCACTTTCCTGGAAATGTTGCTGTTTGGGGGGATTTTTATATTTGAACGTAGTGAGAAATACATAAGAAACCATGGGAAATGTTTTGAATTTGGAGGGAAATTTTGATGATGTTCCTTGGAAATTTGGCATTTTTCAGTCTTGCTTGTATCACTCTAGATAATTTGTATACAAATGTGTGTGTCAAAGAGTTGAATGCACCATAGATTAGAGCTATATTGGACAATAACTCAACCAAGCTCTTGCCATACATGGTTTGGTTGTATTTCAGTATGTTTTTGCAAGTTAGTGTCATAATACTTGCTAAATATCTTTTGTATTTATGAAGTATTCATTTGTGTAATCTGAATTGTAGCCAAAAGATGATGAGGACTATATAAAAAGTAAGGTGTGTAAGCAAAATGATGCCAAATAAAAAGGTACATATATTTCTGAAATAGGCATAATAAGAGCATTACAATGAACAGAAGTCAACACTACTGTCAAGTTCAATTGAGGTGATAAGGCTGATGACCAGCAGATGTGTGCCCTCAGAATGGCCCATGGTTTAGTTTGTTACAGAAAACACGATTTGACGAAAATATAAGGAGTGAAAACCTACGGGGACAGATAGACAATAAGAAACAAAAAGCATTGACTTGACACTGGCCACTGGATAAATATTGTGACTGTGGCTAGAGCTCTTATTGATTTGAATGTGCTGAAATGATGTGACTAAATGCTTACAGGGTGTATTATTCCGGACACTGTTGAAGTATTGAAGGGTCAAATGGTGAAATTCAGTATCACAAACATAAATATGCATGTTCATGAAACAAATCCTGAAAAACCTTTAAATGTAAGAGAAATCGGGCTATAAAGGCACACAAAAATGGGCTGAAATAAAAGAAAACAAAATAGTCTGTATTCAGGCAAAAGCCTGGTAATTCTTATGCCTGGAACCATCACTTAACCTGAGATGGGATTCTTAAAGAAAGATTGTATGGGGGTCCAAAGGGGACATAGTCAACACTTAGCTATAGTTCTGATGATTCGTCGGTATCAGCAAAATTTAATGCTTTGAAGTCATGAAAAACTGCTGAATAAATTGAAAAAAGATTCTACTTTAACTTTTTTTTAAAATAGTTTAAGAACCATGATTCAGTTTTGGAGTGGTGTTTGCTATTCTATGTCTTTAGGGAAATAATGCTTGCTTTCTCATAAAACTGGGAATCTTACAAAAAGCCTCTTTTTTTTGTTGGTAAAAATCAGGTTGTTGTGTATGTGACAATTTCTTAAGAATCAATGAAATTGAAAGTTAACGCTAGGAATTAAAAGAAGCTGAAAAGTGGTCTTTTGAAGAAGTGGGGCTTTCACAGTACATCATTTCAACATTCAAAGCTAATCATGAGTAAAGCTTAACTTCAAAATAAGGGAGCCAATTTATGAGCCACCCTGAATGAATCTTATTGTTCCCGCCAGCTATAACCTAAATAAACTATGCACAACACTATTGACTATAATATGCCTCTCAGCTCCATCCAAACATGAATATCACTTTTATTATTAAACTGTGTGGTCAATAATTTCTGCAGAGAATGTAATTGAACTAACGAAAATGTGTCTGGATAACCTATCAAGGCTAGCATTGAATGGATACTATGTGTGAGCGCCTGCCTCAATATCTATTCAACTATGTGTGACATTTATAGGTTTAATGATTGTATGGATCTGTGCCAATAAGGACTACTTTATCATATTTCGTAAGAATGCACTTTGGTAAAATAATTTTTGTGACATAAAATATTGATTTAAGAATGATTCTGAAACGGGAGGGAGTATCGCAGGGGCTTTTAGTTTTGTTTCTCCCAATATCGATGTTTCTTATGTTATCATTTTTATTTTCCAATTAAATACTGTAACCTATATCTTATAGGTACTGGTAGGCTATCAGTACAAAGTTTCATGACCAAACCAAATGCAGAGCACAAACCATAGGTCTTGGCAGGATTCAAACCACAACCCAAGTACTATAAATCCAATGTTGTTCACTGCATCCTTATTGAAAGTAAAATATGAAATAGAAATCCCAAAGTACTTACATTATCTCCACATTCTATATCAGCACCGGCCTCAATGAGTAGCTTGCATGTTTCTGGTGCCCCCTTTCTTGCGGCCCCATGCAATGGAGTTCGGTGTTTCTGTTGACAAAAGAAAAGAAAAACAAAACATACAGGTATTGTGATTACAAATGATAATTATCTATGACATTGCATCGCTTGAGGATCTTAAAGACGCTGATTGCTTCTCATTATAGAGCATACACATATAATCCACCAGAGATAAAGTTTTATCTCATTACAATTGATGAGTACCTACATGTAACTAACTAGCAAAATTGCACCGCACTTCAACTTTCTATTCAAGTTATAACAAGACAAATGATTCACGGAACTAGATGATATTGCGCTACTAGCAGAAGATGATCTCCTCCATTACAAATAGGATGTTGATGATAGATGTAAGATCTATGACAACATGTAAATATCAAGGAGCTAGCTCATCAGCTGCTCATCACTTGTACACACTAAATATATTGTTTGTTTGTCGGTTTGTCGGATACCCCTGGGCTAAGATTGGGCAGATGAGCTTCCTGAAAAAATTGGGAGTGGTTGATTGGTGACAACATAAACAAATGTGTGTATGTTCTTTACCCTTTGCAAAATGAGTATCATACAAACAATGTACAGATTTTATAAGTTTCATTTAGTTTTGGCTTAAATGTATACACTCTTAGTAGTTTTGAACGAATCAGAAAAGCAAGAAACTAAAATATGCAGAGTGCATTGAAAGTGTCTAATGCACTCTGCATGTTTGCCGTTCAATGCGCGCACCACACGCTTTGTTTTGAGTCATTGTTCAGGCATTGCCAGTTCGCCGATTTTAACTGCAGGTGTTAGCAAACTTGTTAACATGTTTTTATTTGTTATAACATACTGGGTGGTTCAAAAAAAAGTTGACCCGAGTTCTAAGTAACTTTTCAACTACATTTGATAGCCTAAAAATATATCAGTATAATATGCTCAACTTCTTTCGTGCATTGATAAAAACACAAAATATTTATTGGAAATGAAGAAGTGGCTTTTCGATAAAATGTTGGTCAAAAGTATACACCAGATCGCACCAAATGAGTTTGAAAATTGAAACAAAATCTACTTCTGAAATTATAAATGTGGTTGAAAAATTACTTTGAACTTGGGTAAACTTTTGATTTGTATAGTGTTGTGTATGAATTAGGTCAATACTAGGATTAGGACAATGAATTGCTCACAATAGCACTCCCCCGGCAGGGTCGTGCCATTATTCACATGTCAACATCAGCGCACGTGCATTGATTTGTGTAATTTCTCTCAAAGCAACACATGCACATTTATTGATCTATAAATAAATGATTGCTATTCTCTGACTGACTAAAAAATTAAAAAATCTACTACATTTTTTGTCTTTCCTTTTTTGTATTTATTTCTTTTCAAATTAAAAAAACCCTTTCATTTCAAGCAAATGAGCCTTATGATTACCATATTTCAGTGCATTTAAAACCTATTTTTGTAGTTGTTTAGGCAGCGGTGAATGAACACACAACATAACCATTGTGTTCATGAAGAATTTGTTTGTTTCCTGGATCTTTGGTGCTTCTGACACATATTTGGTGTTTTTGGCCAAATAAATGAATTTAAAAATAAATATAAAATGACTACAGTCTTGAACCAACAACTCTAATAAGAATGAAAGAGTATCCATCAGAAAAAAAATCATCCAAATTTGACCATTGACAATGTATCTGAGTTAGAAAAGTATTGGACCTTATATTTGATATATTGAACACAAAACAACTCTATTTTAGGCCTTCAAACATGTCTCAGAAATGTACACCACACTTTTAAAATTACAAATCTTTATATTTGCAAATCAAATATTTTTCAATATGGGTATTTTTGTTTGGGTCATTCACCAATCACCATGACATCGAAATAGTTTTTATTAGGGCCATCAAACACTTTGGCTTTATTCCAAGTTTCGACAAGCAAAATAATGTGTCTTTGAATAACCTCTCCTTATGTACTCCTTCAATTGTTTGTAATCTTCGACAGCGGCAGGCGGGTGAAGAAGACTAGCTCACATTTCATACTCTGTCAAATATTATACTACTAAAGCATCTTGCATCTTAAACAAATTAACAATAAATGTGACAAGGTCTTTTGTTGGCGACTTCTATAATGCATCTGCTGCCCTAAAGCTAGGAAAGCTAAGGTGTCCAACCTTATTATAACAGACTAGGCCCAAGGCAACCCATGCCGTTGTTGGAGAAAATCTACTATTTGATTTGTGACTTGTAGATGAGACCGTTTAAGAGGCTTTTTAGATATTTCAAGTTACATACCGTTAAAGTCTATAAAATTGTGCATGAGATGGGCTATGCTAAGAAGCAATTGATAATCTCAACCTCACTGCAGGATACAGCTCGCTATTAAGTTACCTCTTAACTCTCTTTCCCTATCTAAAATGTATGATACCTTTTACCTATAAATGTGTAAGGCATGAATTTGATGCCCCATCAATAGATTCACTATACCTAATCAAATTACACTCCGCCAAACAAAATCCTGGCTCATAACTTTCGTAAACATGTGCGCACATGAGCCTTTAAGCCCCTCAGCACATCCATCCAAGTTCTATCCAAGAAAATATTATACCGAGTCTTCAATTCTTGAAATTGCTGCGGCTTTCTAACTCAACCTAAATCCCATGCAACAACAACTTTTTTCATGATTAAATTATGATTGAAACTCATGTGTTTAAAGGAGCAGTCACCACAAAGTATGGCTTATGTACAATTGGTTCCAAATCCATGATTGCTCTTTGCAGGTTTTTCACTGGACTTAAAATAGGTTTCCTTAGCAAAAATATAAATACCCTTGCCTTCATCCAGGTGAAAATAGGCCAAATAAAAAGTCAAGTTTGTCTCAGACAACCGTGTGTGTATCTTTTAAAAATTGCGTTTCAGCGCATTACATTTTGAAAATGATGCTTCTTCAAATTTTAATTTCACATTGTGAAGTACCATATCAGCTTCATTTTCTTTCTTACAAGAGTAAAATTGCCACATACAAATAACTGTTAAATACAGTTCAACAAAATGTGATTTGTTTCTACTTAGATGGAGGTTTAAAAATATACATTTCACAGAGCCTGTCTCATGGGTTTTTCAATACCGCATTTCTCTCAGCATATATATACAGGGTGTATCAAAAAAATTAGGACACTTTTTGATGATGGTTTAAATTATTGTTAAATCACTGAAGCATGACCAATTTTTATTTCAATGTAAAGTACAACCGATAAAGATAAAATCCTGAAAAGATGAGAAAAATCCATCATTAATTAAGGAAATTGTGACCTATTAGGCCAGGCAATCTATTTTGTAGTATGTACAATGGTCATTCACACAGTAACAGTAGAGTAACATGAACGCACACACCCCTTATACCAATATTCTATCTTATCATACTAATGAACCATCTACAGTGGGTTCGAGAATTTTTTTTAAAATTTGCACAGAATATGCATGCATCTGATTTGTGGATTATTTAGCCAGTATTGATTTGTGCCAGAATTAAATGGATTACCAAACTAATCTTTGCTATTGACTGATAGATTATTTTCTATGTTTATAATTATTGTAACGTATTAAAACGTAAACCATGTTATTTACTGGTCTATACATGTAAATCCCATTGTACAAACCAGTAAATGACATGGTTTACGCAAATGATGGTAGTTTTCATATTTTTCATCGGATTGATCTCATATTTTCAGGATATCATAATAATTAATTGAGCTTTACATTGAGACTAAATTGGTCATGGTCCAATGATCATAACAAGTATTACACCGTCATGAAAAAGTGTCCTATTTTTTTTGATACACCCTGTATATATAATTATTATTGACAACCATTTCTGGTTAGACTAGACATTTGAATAGAGTGCCCAATACCGTAAACGGTAGAGCTTATACAAATTCAGAGGTATAGACCTTCTGGAATATAATCGCTACTCTGAGTTTCATGGAAAAAAATACCATACGGTCATTTTGTCCATGAAACTCAGTGTAGCGATAATATTCCGGAAGGTCTATACCTCTGAATTTTTATTCCAAGTTTCCAAGTCGATTACTTGATTAATTAATCACATAATCCGCTGGAGTAAACAGTTTACTTTTGATTTACTTTACTTATTTCAGTTATTTTATTTAGTATTGCTTTGGGCAATGGCCTGTACAATAACTGATGTTCTGTCACATACAATCTTCACAGTTTCATATCCCCAATGTTTGTGTGCCTCAGATTTAGGTCAAATTTGGAATAATGGTTTACCATGCCCTATTTTCAAGCAATTTCAAAAGGAGACAGCTATCTTGCTTTCCTAACCCCTTTATAGACAGTAATGGTGCAATGCACCCATAATAGATCTATACTTAGAATTTAGTATGGACTATTTGTACAGCATTGGATGAAATTGTGATGAGTTCTGAATCCTCTGGCCACAAATTACCGTGCTTAAATTGCAGACAAATAGTACTTGTGTCCTATTTCTACAATACCAGGAATAAGTCGGTTTGTAACTGGCAAATGGAGATTTTAGTGTTAAGTAGCCCTGGGTAAGTTGTTTTTGTGGGATTTTTGTTCAGAGTGATTGTCATTTTAAAGTAAATTTTCACTTGATGGTGTATATTACTTTAAAAGCTGTAAGAATTAAGGTTTGCAAGTAAGAATGGCTAAAAAAACCAAATGGGGACAAGTTTAATAGAGTGACAAAATGCAGGATAGCATGTACTTGGTATGATCCGACTTCAATCCAAGAGATTGATATTCCACTATAGTAAAAACCCTATCTAAATGTAAGGTTCCACTTTCTCCTTTGTGTAAACATAACTAAATTTAACAATTTCATTTACATTTCTAGTTTGTACTGATTTTTGCAGACATTTGTATAACCAAGATCAGAGACAAATAGCTGCAAATGAACTTTAACCCTAACTCAACCCCCACTTTTTTCAATTTTTTTTCTGCACAGCGAAAAGCGACCAAAAATATCGCCGTGACCCACCCGGGATTTGAACCACTGACCTCCGGCACATGGGGCTTGGGAATATCCAGTACACCACGAGGGTCAAGGCTGGGTCCATTTTTTCATTAAAAAACTTCCACGCCATGATACAAACAGGCTGGGTTGTGGTATTTTGTGATATATGGTAGGGTAAGGGTTATAGAATCCAAACTTAAAAAATGTTTGAAGGAAGAAAAAAAAAAGTTTCTTAACCCTAACTCTACTCCCCCCCCCCCTTTTTCAGAAAAAACTTCCGAGCAGCGAAAAGCAACCCAAAATATCACCGCAACCCCCCCCCCCTGGATTTGAACCACAGACCTCCGGCACACAGGCTTTGGATTTTCCAGTACACCACAAGTGTCAAGGCTATATGGGTATTTGGCAGTTGCCTCCTTTAAAGCTCAATCAGTAAGAACGTTGTGTAATAATTCAAAGGTTGCCGGTTCGGATCCGGTCAGATTCACATGTTTTAACAAAATAATTGAATCAGCATTAGATGAGCTAACCAAAACAAGTCAAACAGGGCGTACTAAAAATAATTCCTCTCTAAGGGACATGTCGCGAACCATTAAAGATTTGTACCAAACACTAAGGAGGCATGTCATTTCTAAAGTTAACTATTCTATATGGTTATTAAGCTTTTCAATCCATCCATCAACCCCTAAAACTCCAAACTAAAGTTGCGAGAAAGCCTTTGACTCTCACATTTCATATCACAGATTGATTCCATGCAGCAGACTACAGAGTTTGGTTTATTTGACCAAACCAAATGTCGTTTTACTATTTGTGTATTCAGTACATGTACATGTATATCTGTATGGAATTCCTGAGCTCTTTCATTTTCATGTCTTTATTAGTTATAGAGTGCTGGCACCCATAACGGATGAATCGTCAGACAGCAAATTGGAAACTGCTGATTTAATAAAGCTGCATGATATGCAATAACCTGCTATCTATATCATCTGACCAGTCCTAATACACAACGTAATCCTAAAATGAAGCAAGCCGCGAGTTAAGCAGGAGCTGGGAGATTTTTACCTTGTGGTTGCCAAAGCATAAGTATGGAACCAGGAGCTACTTTTGTCAAAAAAGTTACAAAGTAGCTCCTGGTCCAGATTATACTTAGTTCAAGGCTTGAAATGAAGGCAAAATTGCACTGTTTGACTTACTAATAGATGTTAGGTGTACATGTTTGAAGTTAGCACTTTTGATCTCAACATAAAATTTTAATTTGTTACCTGGAATTTTTAATTGGTATCTAAACAACTTTCAAAGATGATGTTCTGGGTTTAATCAGAAATAATTTAACGTTGCTATACCTATGTGGAATCGTTTTTTTGTGTGCTTGAGCGGTTCTGTGGTCTCTTGTTTGATCAGCCAATGGCTGCTCGCGTGAGCGGTTTACGTTTTGCACCCCACTCTTTGAGTGTTTGATGCGACAGCCTTGCAGTCTATTGTCATATTGCTCCGTGATTTTGATTGAGAAATGAGAAGGCACGCTAGCCAGCTCAACAAACTAAATTTTCTTCTCTCACTTTTCTGATTTTATATACTGACAGAGGCCCGCGTGTTTCTGATATTCACCTCCATTACTGCCGTTCATAGGGAACAGTAGGGGTAAAAAACACTAAACAGGGTACTAACGGTCAGCATCGACCGGCAATTATTTTAAGGTAAATTAATGATCCAGTCGGCGAGTGATCGTCAACATGGCGGCCAGCAGTCCGTGTGCACCTCCTAATGGTTTGAATGTGGCTGAATAGCCGGTGAGCTTCAGTTTTCAATGGTGAGAGCATTTATACAATTTACTATAATATTGGTCTTAGGCCTATCGCATAATTGCCGATTCGGGAGATGCATCCGTCATTTTTATTTAAAAGATGCGTATTGATAAATATCGCTCATTTTAGGATTTTCCCCACTGTGTTTTTACTTTCCTGGTTATACCCATCTCGTTGATTTTAATGCGATCATACATCTACTTGATAATCATTATAATGGCGTCTTGTTGGGCATTTTACCGTCCGTGGCACTTACAGTATATTAATGGTATCCAACATTGTTTTTGATTACGTGCAAAAACACAAAACAAAACGCCCCTTTGGACAATTCGATTATATGTCCAAAGCGCAGGAGGCGTTTCGACTAATCATCACTTTGGTCTTTACAACTTAATCCTAACATTTTGTTATTATTAGAGTTTATAATAAACTCTAATAATAACAAAATGATTTGGTGGATGTAATCCCCGGAAAAAAACGTGATCACGGTTTTCTTGCCATGATTCTCGGTTTTACCATTTCCCTGGGTTTTCTAAAAGTATTACGAGATTTCACGGAATTGTGAGGTTTTTTTCGCACGAAACAAAATTTGGAAATTCTACCCAAATATCGACCATAAAGAGTCCTGGAAAATCTTGAAATGTCAAGTTAAATCCTTCGATCGTACTTTGCTAACTTGGGGAAATACCTTTACGATGTAAACAAGCGTTAATCTTTTCGAAAATCTTGTTTGAACAAAGTGATAATGCGCCTTGCTTCTCTACACGTGCATGAGAGACTTTTGCATGCCCGATCTGAGGTTGACAAAATGGATATTTCTTTTCTGTTCCCCACGGTTCCCAGTGTGTTATTTTTACCATGTTACGCTATCGCCGTAATTACGGTTTTGGTACCACCAATTTACTGATCGCACGTGGAATGACGTAACCGTAAATGCTGCGCTGTTGTTGATGAATGAAAATAAACTTTCTTCGGTGTAAACACAAGTCAAAACAGCAGAAATTAATTGGAATATAATGAAAATTAGTATGAAACCTCTCTACCAGGGATAACTTTCAAAATTAATATGTTGGCAGAGAAGAAAATTGGACTCCCCGTAAGCTTATTTACTTGTAAGTTAGAATTCAAAGAGTGATATTTGGGGGTGATTTTTCGGTCATGATCTTTTTAAATTTTGTATAGCGCACGAGTGACAGTTTTTGGTCGCGGTTACGATCACGGATTTGATTTATTTTCGCGGGATATCTCGGTTTTTGTTGTAAGTAGCGAAATCACACATTTTTTCTGGGACCTACAATTCAGGAAAATTGGTGTTGGACCATGTAGTCCATTTCTTTGCTAATATCCCACTTTAAGGGACTATTTTCAAGCGCTGATTTTGTAACAAACTTGTGTGGAGAGCTTGAGCTATCTACTAACTGATATCCCTCCCCGCCCCCACCAATCAATGTTGAGGGTCCCAACAACCGTGGTGATGAAACGGTTCCGAACAACATTGAATGGGGGGACTGGGGGGTTGATTTCAATGAAGTCCTCAAAGTGGTCCAACAGTTATTTCCTGAATTGTCTGAGGCTATTGGTAACTGCTCAATATGACAACTGTCTATAGGAAATAACTAGTGTTCTATACATTGCATAATCTTCTAATTTGGAGAGTGGCAAGATGTGTATATACTTGTTATGGTAAAGATAGAGGTAAATACAACATTTACATCATTAGGGACTGGTCGTTTTATGCGTGATTATGGCCCGTTTGTATGGTAACTCACTCAATATGACAACTGTCTATAGGGAATAATTGTCTTCTGTACATTGCATAATCTTCTAATTTGGAGAGTGGCAAGATATGTATATACTTATTATATATGGTAAAGATAAATACGACATGTAAACAGGCCTCAAATTTCGTCATTTTAGGGGCACGGCCACTTTGGCCTTAAGAATATACCATTTCGAAGGGCACCGAGACCATGTTCTGGGGCACCAAGGCCAAACCAAGATTTGAATCAAAGGCATCAAGGCCATTTTATGTTTACGTTATTTTTTATACCCTAATGTTACATGTAAACCTCACTAGGACTTTTAATATATAAATACATTACCGTGACTACAGTCGTTTTAGTTTGTCAATCAACATATTTTAATACCATAAATGCAAATCTAGGAAACCACCGTGACCTAAGGATGAGCCTTTCTCCTCCCTAACCATCTGAACCTGGAGGGGTCTGTGAACCCCATTGACAGTCAATCAACTCTTGAATACCATGTGCTGAAGGGAACTTTGCCATCTAGACAACAACACAGGCCAAAGGTTGATGACCTCCAAGCAGAGGTGGGTGTGTGCAAGCACAGGAGATGTTAGACTCTCAATCCAATTTGTTTCCAAGTAATTTTTTCAAGTTATCTTTTTCAAGTAATTAATTTATTTAAAGTTATTTATTTATTTATTATTTATTTAAATTTATTCTATCTAAATTTATTTAAAGTTATTTATTTAAAGTTAGTTCCATCAAACTTGGGAAACCTAGTCAAATCTAGTCATCTCGTCCGGTACCGTTTGAGCCATGGGGCCTCACTCAGACGGTGCTGCTGTTCATGTAGGGAATTATACCAAACACTAAACATTTTCGCGAAAAATAATTTGTATTTTCAATGCAGATTTTATCTTCATTTGCAACTTTTGGATTTGTCAAACCCACACATATTATTCAGAATATCAGTCTACCTAAACACGCAGACATATTTTGGTTAAATTACCTATAATTATGTACACAAAAATTGTTTAGTGATTTGTTGGCGTCGAATTCGACGTTGTTTACATGGTGTGTGTTCCGATATAGCTACATTGCTATGCCTTTTTTATGGCATGTTTACATGCTAAAATGTTCTCGGAAATGGTCGGGATAGGAATGGAATACATATTTAATCATAGAGTAAAACATGTTAGTTGTATTTGGAATAATTGATCAGAGTTAAGTATATATCGGAACACCCGACCGGGAGCCAAAAGGGCACACGGCCTCTGTTAAAAATAGGGCAAGGCCATTATGACCGTGATTTTTTTACTTAGCCGAGGGCATCGCGGCCAAATGCGAGGGCATCGCGGCAATGGCCGCGATGTAATTTGAGCCCTGCATGTAAATTGTTAGGGACTGGTCATTTTATACGTGATTATGGCCCATTTATATGGAATGCGCGAGTGTTACATGTAGTCTTACATAGGGTGCAACGGGTGAAATGCATTATTTAAACTAATTATATGACAGTAGTTTATTATGCAACAATCAATTAAAACCCTTTTTGTTATCGCAATGCGTTTCTTTTTTGATAAGGGACCGGTCACAACCGCATTATAGACGCTATAAAGTAATAACTATTGTGTCAATTATTGTAGCGTTGTATTTGCCATTGAAGTCATGGAATGATTGTATTTTCTTTGCATTTACTTAACTTGGCGGTTAAAATTTATCTTCCGTGCTTAATAAATGCATTAAAAGTACGAAATGCATTGTGACGGACTGATAATTTTACATGTGGTAGACAGAGAGGAAAAAAAGACAAACAACAAGCACCGAAAAAAGTTCAAAAATAAAGAAGAACAAAAACCAAGAGAGAGAAAAAAACAATAACAATATGTGACAAACAGATTAATAAAATAAACCAGTAAATGAGCCACGCGAATAACGAAAATGTTATATTAATACAGTATTAAAAACTCAGATGGCTCCCGCCATGAGGATTTGAACCCTGCCCTTAAATGAATAGGCCAACACGCTAACCAATTGAGCTAATCGCCCATCTACGCACTATCAAGTCAAATCAAGTGTCATATCATCTTCGGCTTTAGAAATTAGCACTGATTCACAATACACCTTTCATAGTAACGCCTTAGCGTCTTTATATTCAGAACCATGCACTCGTACTAGGTAAGTAGATGGTTCAGTCTGTTCACGGATCGGATGATTGGGAGTTTTTGTAATGTGTTATTGTTTCGATTTAGAAGTTTTTAGTATCAATCTTCTGCTTTGTTCGGTTAGTCCGTCACTTAAATTGATTTAGCGATGCCTGGCGAAGTCGGCTTTCACCCATTCTATTCTTCAACACTATTAAAATGGGGGCTTTTATGTTTTCTAACGCCAATTGTTTTATTTGTAGCGCAAAATTTCAATATTGGACTGTGCTTTTGTTGAAATAATAATGGGTTGTTGATAATGTGGAATATTTGAGGGTTTAGCGAACGGGGCTTGAATTATTTTGTGACGATCTGGAAAGGTTACATTAATTGGAAAAATTGCAATTTAGGTCCCAGATACCGGTATCGTTCAATACTGGAACATAAAAGTTGACAGTATCAGTCGATACTGGTATGATTTTACTGTCCAGTATCAGTCGATACTGGAACACCAACTTGTGTTCCAGTATCAAGCGATACTGGAACTTTTTTATGTTCCAGTATCGGGCGATACTGGTACACATGATACCAGTGAGATTTTTATCAGTATTGAACGATACTGGAACATTTGATATGTGCGAGTATCGACCCATACTGGAACGCTGACTTTGTACCAGTATCAAACGATACTGGGTGTTCCAGTATCGGACAATAGTAGTACAGTCCAGAATCTGGGACCTAGAGTACACTTTTCCCATTAATTAACATTTAACTGAGTTCTGTTCACAATTTCTGGTCTTTATAGCTCGGTAGGAAATGTTTTTCAGAAACGACTGATACCAAAGTCTACATCGCCAAAGTTCAAAGGTCATTTGTCAGATTGTAGTTTTTTCATCGTGTTCTCAGCCAGGTAGGATTTGAATGAGTGCCATATTTATAGCTGGTACTGTGTATGGAGGATTAAAATGTGACGCAATAATTGTCTCAGGTTAGGCGGGTGAAGTTGTGTTTTTATTTCAGGCCGCGATCACCTTTTCAATCGCGCATGTGATTCTAATATTGTAATTTTTTTAAAGCTATTTCACTTTTTGTGTTTCATGCATAGTCTCACCGATACATTATAAACTAACTCAAGTCGACTGCCCCGGACAGTTTCAGGTAAAGGGCCTACTAAATTTCTACTGTATTGTACAAAAGTTTACTTTATAAGTGGGGTATGTATCGACCATTAATTATGTCATGGGGTATTTCGTCTCATGTTGTTAATGTTGGGGTCAAGACTTAGTCTTTTTTATGTTTGTGCATACTTGCTCAATCATGCACTCAACGTCCGACATAACATGTATCGCATCGCAAAATGCGACACAAAACAGCACTGTTTGCGACTCAACTGTAAAGTGGCGTCGCATATTTTGCGATGCAGTATTTTGACTAAGAAGTACAAAAAATGTCCAAGTTCTCACTTTAATTGAGAAATACCTTCAAGTAAAATGCGTATAAAGTACATGTACCGTACTTGTTGGAGATATTCAGTTAATTATAACTTAATCGTGGAGTTATTATTAATAACTCCTTGTTATAATTTAGTAAAAATAATATTTATGTGCGCTATTTTATTGCCTATAAAAACTGCGACACACAATTTAGGAATTGCTACAGAAGTCAAAAAGTGTGTAGCAGTTTTTGCTACGCAAAAATAAAGCCGAACATCTGACGTTGCATGCACTGTATATTTGGTACTCATTGTCGTTCCAAAATATTGCATCTCTATAGCCACAGGACTTACTCTGGCGATAGGATAGGATTTCTGGCACCTAGTTAGTAACTTAGTAGTGCTGGGAACTATTTCAGACATTTTGACAATATTTTAGTTTGATTTTTTGATTTTTTTTTTTTCTTCATACAATTATTATAGCCTAGGCTTAGGCCTGCACTGTACTGCCAGTTTCAGGTTTTGCAATGTTGTCTCTCGATAGTTTCTTTTCTCTTATTATAAAATATAGTTTGGTTTGTTTCATTTTGTATGGACTTCAATAACATACTGTCATTTCATCGTATTTCAGGCCGGTAAAATGTAAGATCAAGCTGGTTTGCAACGGTTTCAAAATTTAGATTTCCTTTATAATCAGATATGTTAGAGCCCTCCGAAGATTGTGGAACTGAATATATTATTTCAATCGGACATTCGGTTGCTGAGATATGTTAGGTCAAAGTTGAATGTTTAAACATTTTAATTAGTGGGCCTAATTAATAATGCAAATGGAAATTAGCCAAACCCCAACGTACATTTAAAGCTCTCTAAGTGTACTATCCTTGTACTAAGTCACATCATCATCATAGCTTATCCACAAAATTTAGTTAACATATTTTATGGGTGACTATAAAACTAAGACCCTAAGGCCTAAAACCTACTATAAAACTAAGACCCCCACTATAAAACTAAGACCCCCACTATAAAACTAAGACCCCCACTATAAAATTAAGACCCCCACTATAAAATTAAGACCCCCACTATAAAACTAAGACCCGAACTATAAAACTAAGACCCCCATTATAAAACTAAGACCCACTATAAAACTAAGACCCCCACTGTAAAACTAAGACCCCCACTATAAAACTAAGACCCCACTATAAAACTAAGACCCCAACTATAAAACTAAGACCCTCACTATAAAACTAAGACCCCCACTATAAAACTAAGACCCTCACTATAAAACTAAGACCCCCACTATAAAACTAAGACCCCCACTATAAAACTAAGACCCCCACTATAAAACTAAGACCCCCACTATAAAACTAAGACCTTCACTATAAAACTAAGACCCCCACTATAAAAATTAGACCCCCACTATAAAACTAAGACCCCCACTATAAAACTAAGACCCTCACTATAAAACTTAGACCCCCACTATAAAACTTAGACCCCCACTATAAAACTAAGACCCCCAACTATGACCCTAAGAAAGTAGGGGCAAAGCTAACAAGAAGTATCTTTAACTATAGGCAGGTTAGGGTTTAGAACATGAAGAAAAACATTTTTGAACCTTAACCTTATGGGAATGGGGAACACTTCCACTATTCCCTTCCCGTATTTTATCATTGTCCTCCTCCCCTTTATCTCCCTTTTCCCTTTCTTTCCTCACTATCAACCTGCGTGTGCAAGGGGTATATTTGTGAAAATATGTCAGTTTCTTCCCCATTACAAACTAAAAATGTTCCCCCTATTCCCATTTTTTTTATCAAACTTCTTTTTTGGGCCCCCTTCACTTTTTTTCACTTTTCCTTTTTTTTCCCTTACAAGTGGCTGAGTGTTTTCCCCATTTTTTCCAAAGTGTTGAGAGTTTTTTCCCTACCCTGAAAGCAGGGCCTTTTCAAGTATATAAATCCCTCGGTGTGGGAACCAAAGCCAAGAAGCCAAGTCAATCTTCTCAAACCATACACCTTTGTCCCCACATACAATCTATCATGATTGTGAAATGAGAGAAAAATAGTATTTTTTTGTATTCAGGGATTAGGGTTAATACTAATTATACATCACCAAAACAGGTGGATATACCGTATACAAGATTTAAGGTTGAATTCACTGCTAGCCCTGCAGTTTATCTCTTGATTTTAGAAATTTTAATATGTAAAATAGATTTTCTCCTTTAAAATGAAATGCACCTCATAAAAGCACCTGTAGTTTTTGACTATGATTGTAAATAGTAATCTAGATAAATATGTGTCTACATTTATATGAACTTATCAAACTAAATATAGATTTAAAGTTTAGATTACACACATATTTCAACCTTCAAAATATCCCTGTCTTTTTGCCCGTAGTATTATACTTTAACTAGGGTAAGAGGTGAAAAGAGTTTATTTATCTAGTGGTGGAACTTATTGTTTCACCAATACAGAGGCCTCTCCTCCAAACCTAAATAGACTAACCCCCGGATCTCTTGACTCTAGATATTTATCAAACGACTGTGAATAAAGTTTTAAACAAAACATAATTTGTACTCACGCTATTCCTGTGATTGACATTAGCACCTGCCTCCAGAAACAGCAAACACATATCAGGGGTACCCGTACTGGCAGCTCTAGCCATGGGGGTTCCCCCAAGGTCTGTCAATTGGTCCGCCTCGGCCCCTCGTTCCAATAACACCTTACAGGTGTCCAGCTGATTGGGGCCAGTGGCTGCGTAATGTAAGGGGGCTAGAGATATATTGTTGGTAGCCATGACGTCAGCGCCATGATCCAGGAGGATCTTACACACAGAGCTTGCATTGCAATCTGCAGCGTAATGAAGGGGGATGCATTTACGCTGTGAGGTAGAAAAACAACAACAAGGAAACACTGTCAAGTTTGATTTTAAGATTTTTGTTTTATCATTAGATATAACATCCGCATAACTTTGTTTGCTGTTGGTTGTACATGATGTTATTCATATATAGAACTTCAATAGACTCTGCATGTAAACATTGATCATAACACACATCACATTCATACTTCAGGTGGTCAAACCCTTTTTACTTTTATTTATCTTATCTTTACCATTTTTTCTCCATTTATTTCAGAAATAGACCTGCGATCGGATCCAGGTGCTTGGATATGACATGAATGTGAAATTGAGTTTGACAATATCATAGAAAAAACTAACTGAAATTCTGTCTAAATAAAACCTAACCATGAATTATCTACAGGGTGAGTCAAAAAGAAGTTTACCCGGATTGGTGATGTTTTAAAAAACAAACAAATGACACTCGAGAGTTCAGTAAAGCATATATATATTTAACAAGCATTCTCTCCTGCTTATTAGGAAAAAGGAATGACACAAATTGAGCATTGCTAAGAGGAGTTATGTCTATTTTAATAAAGGTACTCATTTTGCAAGCTGTCCACGGAATACTTGACCAAGGCTCAAGATAAGCGGGCGCTAGGCGATTTTTACCCCTCGGTCCTCCTGCCATAGCGCCCGGTAAGGCTGAAAAATAAACAACCGAGCGCTGATATTTTGTCCAAACAAGCTTGCCCAAAACATCGGATTTCGATTTGACAATACAATTTAATAAAATATTAGCTCCCGGTAGACTGAAAGTAGCTCCTGGTTCTCAATAAATCCCATGATGCGGGCGCTACTTTGGAAAAAAGTAGCTCCTGGTAAAAATACTGTTATCTTGAGCCTTGCTTGACCAAACAAATGTAAAGTATGCATTTTAGCTGCGTACTTCCCTATTGACCGAGATTGGTGATGTTTTTCAAAACAAATAAATGACACTTAAAAGTTCAGTAAAGCATTTATTTACCAAACATACTCTGCTGCTTATTAGAGAAAATCAATGTAGCAAATTGATCATTCCTAAGAGAAGTTATGCCTGTTTTACTGAAAGCGCTCATGTTTGTAGCTGTCCATGGAATGCTTACTTTACATTTGTTTTGAAGTATTCCGTGGACAGCTTGCAAAATGAGTACCTTTATTAAAATAGGCATAACTCCTCTTAGCAATGCTCAATGTGTGTCATTCTTTTGTCCTAATAAGCAGGAGAGAATGCTTGTTAAATATATGCTTTACTGAACTCTCGAGTGTCATTTGTTTGTTTTTTAAAACATCACCAATCCGGGTAAACTTCTTTTTGACTCACCCTGTATAAGTTACATTGCCTTATAATATTGGAAAATAGTAACATTTCAGGACAATGTTTAAGGTGTTGGTAAGCATCAAAATATTTCCATTAAAAAGCCCCACCAAAATGAAGGTTTGTTTGAAAGACCAATCCCAAAACAAAACAAAAAACTGTAGAAAAAACATAGAATCCTAATGCCCTCATTTGATAATTTTATCAAACTGTATATTATTATATTATTGCTTTTGCTGCAGATGTTCCACCCTGTATCTTCCTCTCATTTGATTAAATTGATGCGTATCATATAATAGTTTCATCAAGTTCAATTTAACTTGCATAGATAAATTTGTTCAATAAATAACAGTGACATTTGCAAATCAAAGAATTATATGAATGATGAAAAAGATTATTACGCTTCACGCTGATACAATCACAATATTATTGATGCTATGAACTACTTACTGAATCTCTTGCATCAACATAGGCACCTGCCATCAGAAGCATACGGCACATTTCAACGCTGGGTACTTGGGCGGCAAAATGTAGTGCTGTAGAGCCATTCTGAAATGTAAAAAGAACATACACGAATGTGATATTGACACAATCAATCTGTTATTAATTTAATGCGAGATTTGATATTTGCTTAATAATAATAATAATACATTTATACATTCTTACTTGTATGTGGGGAACATTTCAAATTTTGAAATTCTTAAAACAATACAAATTTATGTATGAACATGTTTTTCAATGGATGGTTTTGCACTAAGGAAAATGTTCTAAAATGTAATGATTTCCTTGTCAATTCACTGCATATTTCCTAGGTAACCAGTGTTGTACAGTCAAAGGAAATTACACCCAAGACTTTTTATGTCATTTTAAATAGGCAACCAAGACCCTAGATATTTTGTACATATAAAAGAAATTTCATTCAAATTAATTTGATTCGGTATTGGGGCTATAACTTGTCATTAAAATTTGGCTAATTTTCATTACAATTTGGCCAATTTTCATTAACATTTGGCTGATTTTCATTGAATTGTAACTTTTTCATTAACTTGGGCTTTGTTATATCATTGGGCTACTTTTACCAGATATTGAGCTTCATTCCGCTATACTTTGGATGACAAACAAGTTTTTTGTGTAAAAGTCTATATAGAAACCAACTCATATCAACTGTGATGTGCTTAAAAGAAAAGTCAATTCCAATTTGAGCTGATTTCCTGACACCATATGAATGAATGCATTGCAACAAATGTAATAATTTTACATCAATAAGCATTTATTTCACAATTAAACAGCCTGAAGGCTTAAATCAAACGCACAAATGAAGAACACCACTTGAAAGAGGCTGATGATTAAAACATATCCTAATATAAATATCATGACTTCCTACGATGAAGTTCAAATGTAACTGATCACCCAGACAAACCAGATTAAAGGTATTACATAAGAGTAAGCTATATCAAGAATTAGAGTTGTAGACTTTGTCCCCATTTGAGAAAAAATGAATTGAAAGTGAAGGTTTTACATACAATCTGACAATACTGAGATTCATACCCTGGACCTTTTCGGTCCCAAAGCAAATGTCATAATCACTCGACCAGCTAGGCTGTCTGTGCTGAGGTAGCGACTTTAATCCTACAAAAGAGGTAGGGTAGCTCATTATCTATGTGTATTACGGAATAAAGCTATACAACTATAAAATAGAAGTCTTTGCACTAGACTAATTCATGAATTCATGATATCATACTCATACTAGGTAGAACCAGATTAAATGGCATAAAACTGATTTAATAAATACCAGTCTAGGCCAATAACTTGTTCAGGAAGCCATCCTTACTGAGAAATGTTACCCACAATGAAGCAATTTAGATAGGACTATGCAAGAATGTTTATTAATTCTAAAAGTATAACAGTGTTAGCCTAGTATATGGCTCATTCCATGAAGTTGGGGCATATTATGTGACATCCAAGTGAAATTTTCAAAATGGATATTTTCCAACTCTTTCTTCTTTTTTAGGTTCTACATTTACCAAAGTCCAATGTAGAACTTTTTATTTTAATGTAACATTTGGTGTAAAATAACCGCACATGTTCAACAGTTGGATGACATTTCCAAAAATCCTGATGCTACATGGACACCATTTCTCATTTCCATATCATTTTCTAATAAAATAGCTTAAGATGTGGGCCAAGTTTCTATACCTCAATTAACTACTTGGAACCACAAATACATGAAAAGAAACCAGATTTGTCTAGGTTGAACATAACTTAACGAACAAGACATCGTAGATTAACTGTTTTATGTAAAAACTCATTGAAAAGTGACTCTTTATTTTGCAATTTGTATAATGAATTTAAATAAAGTACATATCAATACTTGTTTGATGTAAAGTACTCTATAAACCATGCACATTGATTACATTATAGTCATAAAGTAAGTATATGAAGTATTATTTACCTGTATAATGTTATAAAATGCACTACCGATGCTACATGGACACCGCGTCTTGTAACATTGTTAATAATAAGACTATTCATACTGTTACAATTATTTGAGTGTGAATGGTTTGTCTACTTGTTCATCATATATCAAGTAGATACACAGAGTGAATTGCTTGAAATTTATCTAAACACTGTTCATGTAAAATTTACCTTTTCTGTGTACTCAAGTATTACGATGCTACATGGACACCGTGCCCTAAAATATTTGGAACAGCTTGAACAGGTGCATCTTTTTCAGATCAATAGAGAGGATGTACTATGATGTTAACTTTTTATGTTATAAGCACACGATAAAATTAATAACATGGATTGTAAAACTACAAATTACACAAAAAGATAACCTGCCATGAAGCATAAAACATAATTACCTATGATACACATACACCATTTCTTACAATTACACAATAACAATACACCATTGATCAAAGAAACTTAAGATGTCCACTGAAACAAACTTCATGCAGTGTTGTTCTTAAAGTACCCTTTGTGATCTTAGTCTCTTTGCTTGTTTCTGATTGAATCATCCTCTATTAATGATAAGATGATTGAAAAGTTTGATCACTTAAAAAGTCAGTTTGCAAAAAAAATAATTTAATTGCCATGATGGATTTCTTTGGAAAGGTACTAGTTTTTGAAAATGATTGGTTCCTTGTCTTCATCTCCATAAATTCCAGGACGATAGAACTGTCTTCTGAATTAATGTCAAGAACCTGCAAAGCAAAACAAAATAAACCCTATGGCTTAGTATCTTCATGGAACATTGTGTATTGATATTGGAGTAGATTATTTATTCATGTTGCACTTTTTGTGTTGCAGGAAAATATTTATATTAAAATCATGCTGGAGTATTTTATTTATTATTCATTTAACATGAAAAAGAATAGCAAAGGATAGAGAACTTAAATGATTTACAATTATTTGTTTTATTTATAGTAAATAAAACTAAAATAAGGGAATGTTTATTGTGAATTCAGTGAAATGCTAATGGAAATGGTGTCCATGTAGCATATTGTGTATTAACCCTAACCCCCCTGAGTGCTAAAAAATGCTAATCCAAAGTCCCTCTCCAAACGCATGCGCCGTCGGTTTTCGATGACGTAGTCAACCGAGCCTATATAATGAGTGCAGTATACTGCACGAATATGTAGCTGAGGGCCGTGGCTTAGTGTTAGGAAGGTGGGGCTCGAGAACGGAGGGTCCCCGGATCGAATCCCGGCAGGTTCCCGGAGATTTAGTTGGGTGTTTTTTCCTCGAAAATTGTGATCCCGGTCAAAAATCCTAAACCGGGGTTAGGGTTATGGTAAAAAAAAAAAAGGTTTTTTTTCGTGTTCTATTAACCCTAACCCCCCTGAGTGCTAAAAAATGCTAATCCAAAGTCCCTCTCCAAACGCATGCGCCGTCGGTTTTCGATGACGTAGTCAACCGAGCCTATATAATGAGTGCAGTATACTGCACGAATGTGTAGCTGAGGGCCGTGGCTTAGTGTTAGGAAGGTGGGGCTCGAGAACGGAGGGTCCCCGGATCGAATCCCGGCAGGTTCCCGGAGATTTAGTTGGTGTTTTTTCCTCGAAAATTGTGATCCCGGTCAAAAATCCTAAACCGGGGTTAGGGTTAATATATTTCATTAGATATACATCTCTCATAATATGCCTTTTTTTCTGTAAAGTGTAGTAAAATGTAGGCAATGTTTTGAATGTTTTGGGTGATGGATAATTTCGAATGGGGTAATTGTTTTAGTCTAATTAGGCAAATTTTATGAAATGCTACATGGACATGGTGTCCATGTAGCATCGTATTGGTAAGCTATATTATTAGCATTAAAAGAGCAAAAACTAATTCATTATTAACTTCAAAGTTTATTAATGATGTGATTCTACAAAAATAATACAATTTCAACGAACTATAACGATACCCAATCAAAATATTGCCCATGCTATGCCCGATGCTACATGGACGCCAAATTATTATGGCGTCCGTGACTCAAAATTAATATCATAACATGAAAAGAAATTCTGATTCAGTGTTTCCCTTTCAATAAAAATGCATTAATAAATACAGACATACAAGCAACATTAAGAAATAATTACAATCGCACTTACCATTCACAAAACTATCCAATGTTTACATTTTGATGCTACATAAAAGTCCCGATGCTACCATTGGACACCAGCGACTAAAACCTTGATAAAACTAGCCTACATGTGGCAAATTCCAAACAAACCTGATAGCTATTGACCTCTATCCTTACAAAAGAAATATGGAATGTTTTATTTATCTCCAGGGGGGATTCCCACAAATTGCATTAGGATGTTTATCACGATGCTACATTTTATGGTAAGGACACCATGCGCACGGCACGGTATACTTTTTCATGAATATATGGAATGGTCTTCATGAAATTTATTCTCATTTGCAATAGTTTTCAATTGATAAATGCTCTTAATTTTGGAAAATAATTTTAAAATGTATGATAGAGAACTACCCCCATTCAGCAATGAAAACTCCCGATGCTACACGTGTATATTTTGTGGACACCGTGCGTAGCATCGGAAAGGCAATTTTCATGTTGCTTGGGTGAAAAATCAGTCCAGCGTGACGAGGTGTTTTGGTCAGTAAACTATGAATACATGTATCTTTTATTAATCAAATTGATTTCCAAGCAATTCTATGATAGTTTTGCTTACATAAAACTCATATTAATTGTTGTGTTTTCCATGTCACGTTTTTTAGCAAAAATGGTCTTGGACACCACCTAATTTTTTATTTTTTTCTTCTTCAAGGAAGGGTCGATTTTTTTTCTTTCTTTTTCATGGCTCAATACTATAACCTAGTACTGTTTTTGGACACTAATTTTTTTTGATATACACATAGAGTAAAACAGTTTATAAGCTGCCTAAAGTACCAAATTCTGCTATTTTAACAAATGCCCCAACTTCATGGAATGAGCCATATAGAATATAATTTTGAAATAGGAATACATTGTTAGCCTTTTCAACATTCTCAGTGTTCAGCGGCTCATTCTTGTTTGAGGGTCCACAAGGTATACTACAAACTGTAACCAAATATTGATTCATTATTTGGAACTGCAAAAACCTCAAATGCGGTGATATGATCGAAAGATCATCATAAAATTATGATACAAGGACACATATATTTTGGGACAGCCTGTACTAGCAAGAGATTTTAAATTATAAGAGTGTTAGCAGAAGTAATAGTATATCAATAAGGCCTAGTGATATTTAGAGAATAAAGGTATTGTTTTTAGACCGTACCCGTGTTATATTGTCTGACATAAATGCAGGCGGTAGTATTATTTTATGTGGAACAACGCCACTGCAGGCGGTGTTGTTTCAGGCAAAAAATAATACTACCGAACGTTTATTTAAACAAAATTGTAACCTTTTTTGCCCACATTTGTCAACTTTTACCCCTGTTAGTATCGAATAACCCAAAAACATTCCATCCGATCCTGTGCGGTGAGTACGCCATGCGTCAGCGTCCACAAGCTTGAAGGAAAATTGCAATAAATGCACTGCAGAAGTGCGCGATATGGAAGAAAACTAAAATTACCACGCACTACCCAAGGGTGGTCACGCTAATTAATGTACGCCGTGTTAAGTTGTCTCATATAAATGTCGCTGATTTCTCTGAGAACCAATAAGATTTGCCTAAACATACTTAGCTGTTTGAATACTTTTAAATAGATAATATGTTTTATACAATACATAGACTTTTCAGCATTCTCAGTGTTTAGAAGCTCATTCTTATTTGAGGTCCACAGGGTATGACTATAAACTGTAACCAAATATTGATTCATTATTTGAAACTGCCAAAAACTCAAATTTGTTGATATCATCGAAAGATCATACAATAAGGCCTAAAAAAACAACGTTTGATTGGCGTAACATGACCAAAACAAATAGGGTAGGTCGGTCAGGATTTTAAAAAAAATTATCACCTACTTTTGAACACTTAAAAGACATAGCTACACATAGCTCTAGCGTATTTAATTGCCGGGCAAAAATGTATCGTTGTGTTCAACAATATATCATTTCGATGGGGACTTAAAATAGCCGAAAATGAAAGCAAACAGTCAAAAACTTTAATACTTTGTTCTATTTTTTTCCCCCCCTCAAAATAATAAAAAATATTCAGGGTCGGCGATGTATTTAGGGTCGGTCGGGTTACGCCAATCAAACTTCTTCTTTTTTTAGGCCTAATGTTGTACATTTTTCAAGAAAAAATGTATTGTCTTCTTTTCTTAGATAAAAGAGATCTAATATTAAAGGTGGATGTCCAGATCACTTCAGCTTTCTTTTGCCCACCAACATATTTTGATATCAGAAGAAACCCATATTTTTCTCATTATTTCTGTAAAATGTGTAGGGCAAGTTATGTTCCATTTAGACATTATATGCCAAATACAGTTAATTACTGCAAAAGATGGTTAACCACCCGGCCAGTTTGTGTACTACTCCATGATCAAATTTCATTTCACCCTGTGCTTGTAAAATAAGAACCACTGGAGTTATGCAACTCAAACCTTGGAATATAACTATTTATGAATGACTCTTCATACAGAATAGAACATCAAGTTAAAAATCGGGCCAGCAATTGGAACACCTACATTTAAATGAAATAATTAGTTGAACTTGAAAGTTGGAATAGTAAATAACAATAAAATAGATAAATCCCCATAACAATAGCTTATGATTTATTTTTATCCTGATACCTACCCCCCCCCCCCTCCCCCTCCCCTTTTTTTAACCTCACAAGGCCCATCCCTCCCTATTCATCCAAGTTCTTCCATTTCCTGAGTCTGTGCCTGGTTGATCGATATCCACTCCTCTATCGATAATATATCTTACAGCCTGTGCATATTTACCCTTCACTGCTAAATATATGACACATTCTCATTCCACCACCTGCTAAATCACAAACCAAACGCTTTCATCTCACCCACCTACCAAACCCCTTCCCCACTCTACTAGTTCTTACCTTATCGGCTTGATTGACATCTACTTCTTTATCTATAAGATATCTAACAGTTTGGCGATGTTTACCCTTCACTGCTAAGTGTAGGGCACTTAAGTCGGACTGCAAGATACAAAATAACAATGTCATAGTCATTAAACACGATTCTCAATAAACCCATCTCAGCACAAGAATATATTATGCCATTTAATTTAATCCCTTCAAATAGCTAAATCCAATCATTCCTACCCATCTCTTCCTACCAACCAAATAAGTCACTCTGATAATGTCAATATGATTCTACAAAAGACATTTACAGGCTCTACCCTTAGATTGATCTATTTGTAACAAACAAACATTAAAACACATTACCATATTTTTATGAATCATTATCGTCTTGCAAGGTATAGCAGCGGTGCTTCTACTACTAATAACAGTGACTACATTCTCACTATATTGACTACATTCTCACTATTTTGACTACATTCTCACTATATATCTCAATAATATTTGACTGGGACTCATCCAGGGTGGCACTCATAAAAGATATACTGAAAAATGATATGGGGATGTGGTGCTTTAGTGGGTCATTATAGAAGAAATATGTTTGGTGACAAGTATCTTTAGTTGCCCAAATCACAGATCTGAAATCTTTTAAAAACAGTTAATTACCTGAAGTTTTCAACCTGGTACAGGTTTTTGAATTTCAATGGCGCACTCCAGAAACTATTTTGATCACTCTCCCTTGGCCCTTCCCACTACTACCCCCGAGATTCAAATAATGTTGTTTATTAACACGCTCAATTTCACTATCTCTAAAGCTTTACATCCTTTAGAACATTATGCAATTTTCAAAGCAGCAACATCAGCTAATAAAGACAACAAATATTAACTAAAGGCTACACTTCAATTAGATGACATATTGACACACGAACCTAGGGTGAATGTCTCACTTAATATGGTCAGGCAAGCTGTCTCAAGTCTTAGTAAAACATATTGAAAACATGGGGGAAAAAGAGGTCAATGAATTCAGCAGGTGTATACTTAGCGCAGTTGTGGAGTCCTTGAACAAACATTACACATGGGAAATTAATGAAGACCTGAGTTGCTTGACAACGTTGAACATAGAGGCCATGACAACATTGATGACAGATCTTAGTGGAGTAACCAAACATAAAGTAAGTAGAAGTTGAGTCCTCCTCATGCAAGTTCCAGTCCAAGTTTGAATTCTTTACTTAGTTTGCCAGTCTTAGTTCGAGTTTGAGTACCTGTAATTTGCTGCTGTCTGAGGTCTGAATCCAAGTCTGTGTTACTCAATGTCAGATTCCAACAAGTCCAAATCCCAAGAAATAAGGTTTAAGACTGAACTCATGTCCTAAGTGCCTGAGACGATAATAACAAATTATCGTCTCAGCTAAGTGCAGTACTTGAGTCCTTCAACACGGATATGAAATGAGGTAATCTTGTCATTTCAGAGGGATAATCAAGGATGGAGAGTCATTTTTAATTGGGAGAGAGAATGGTCGGCATGAGAGCAGTGGCATAACAGCCGTGGGGGGGGGGGGGGGGGGGGCAGGGGGGGGGGGGGGGGGGCACAGTGCCCCCCCCCCTGAAGGTGCTCAGCAGGAAATTCAAACCTACCCACCAGGAAAAATAGGGGGAAGGGAAAAGAGGAAAAGAAGGGGGGAAAGGGAAAGAAAAGAGAGAGAGAAAGGAAAAAGGGAGGAAAAAGGGAGGAAAAAGAAAAAGGAAAAGGAGAAAAAAAGGGGAAAGAAAGAAAAGAAGAAAGGGAAAGAAATGAAATAAAGAAATAAAATTTCGCAGTACAAAAAGCACAACAGTCAACAAATTGTTGACTGTTGTGCTTTTTGTACTGCGAAATGTTGTGACCCGGCGAAATTTTGTGACCGTGCGAATTTTTTTGACCCCCCCCCTTACGTGAAATTCATGAGGTGACTGACTGGGAAAAAATTGGGGCAACCTTTTACATTCTAACCAGGATTTTTTTTGGCTGTGCCCCCCCTGACAACCAACCTCTGTTACGTCCCTGCATGAGAGTGTTTCATGTGGTACAGTACACATTTAATTCGTATACTTTTTAGAGTATAAGAATTAAATGTTTAAAATTGAACTGGAAACAGAAGCGGTCTTAGGAACAATACAATCCATTTGAAACTCCTTGATGCCCCTCCTAACTCCCTCCTACCTTTCCAACCCCTACTCCATTATCATGATTAGCAGTGTGAAGAGCAGGTCTGATCAACCACTTTGTTTACACATCTGACAATGAGGGTGCTCTTCAGAATTAAGACCATCCCTCTCCTGTGAGACATTAATACTCCTTTCACATGTACCAGGCATGCACCTGATCACTAGAGAATTTTCTTTATTAAATCTAGTGAGATTTTATCGACAAGCAGGTAATGTTGTGAGGGAATACAAATAAGCAAGCAATAAAACACTGACCTACATTTGTCTGTGCATTTAAGTATTGATATAAATGGACTTTTTGGTATGCAGACTATGTGTGTACTGGGTGGGCCAAAAAGTTATTGGTAGAGAGTTATTCGTCCAGAGAAACAACCATGTTTTAAAAAGAATACATAGGGCTGAGAAAAGTGTTTCGTTCTTGGGACTTTTTTGATAGTGATACATTTTTCTGTGAGATTATTCCTTAAGCAGCTTGCTATGTGCCATATTAAACCAGTGTCGAGTGTCGACGCCATCAAATATTTTACAGTGCCCAGAAATGGGAGATTCTGGAGGAAACCTATTGTGTGGTGGTGGGAGGAAGATGTGCACATTTTTAATTTTAATGTCAGAATTGCTCGACATAAGTTTAATTTTATTTGGATTTAAATATTTCAAACCCATTTGAGACTAATTTGACATTAACAGTCTTTTCTATTACTTTGGGGACACAAAGGTGGAACTTAAGCTGACTGGGGAAACGGAGGATGGCGAATTGGACCCTCCATAGACTAATTGTTTTTGGTGAAATTAAACTTGGCTGGACTATATTCAATCAATCACTGAATGAAACTTTTGAATGACAAAGATTTCTGCTCATAAAAAGTGACAAAAGCTGAGTTTGACATGCCTGAGTAGATTTGCAATAATTTTCTTGTCTACAAAAACACAAAATAAAAAAAATAACAATTCGCATGCACATTCAATGATTTGCTATATGAGTATTATAATGTTTGTCTTTTTCATGAGAATCATGTGACACATTTTGACACACCCTGTATTTTCATCCCATTAAAGTGACATTTTGGAATTGGGTGTTTACTGATGTCACACGTTTAAGGGCACTGAGAACCATTAGATTGAGCTAAATTCAAACAAATCAAAAGCCATTCAAAAATTAAAATGTATCACAAACTCCCATGTAAACAAGCCTCCACTTACGATTCTCCAAACAATGTCATACAACTCATGAAGCTGGAAGTGGGTATTTTCCTCCCAGTCAGAGCACAAGCAAACTCTATTGAATATCAACCCCAACTCCCTGGGCGTGTTTTGGGAATAAAACTATCACGGGGGAAAACGGGGGGAAAAACAGGCCGCACCAGCGCAGAGGATCAAATTGGAGCTTGATTGGATGAGCAGTTCAAAAGATATGACAATTTTTGTGTCAAAGATAAAGCAAAATGAAATCGTTCATTTCCTTGTTTTTATTGACCCCCTTAAAATGTTTAATTGATTTGTACAACAACAAAAAAAATGCTACAAAACTGGATTTGTGGGAGCTTTATCATTACAATCTTTAGAAACGTTCCCGTTGTGCTGCAGGAGTCTAAGACATCTGCATAATTAATAATCAAAGGAAGCTTTAGGTTATTAAAAAAATATTTCAAGTTCATGCACTTTACTAAATGTATTGCCACTTGGTATATATGTTGGCCAAAAATGTTGGCGGATAAACGACCCAACGTTTCCCGATATGATAAATTTAAAATTAGGTAAATTGCACATTATTTTCTCAAGCCTTAACGGGGTGCCTGGTTAAGGGAGGTGCTGCACTACACTTATTTTATAGGAATATCTTGAAACCATTTGAGCAATCCTCCTAGACCATGTCAAGGTGGATTCTCCAAACTTAATCATGAATGCTAAGCTGCTAACTTTACTTTGCTAACTAAGTTTTAACATTTCTGATTCCACTGTATCATCAATATTTTTAGACACTAGCCTGCTTCTTAACATAATTAACACTTTCAGATTTATATGATATGTAGCAGTTTACCAACCCACAGCGTTTACAATAGACAATATAACAACAAATATTATCAAACACCGGCGAATGTTTCAACGATAAATAAGCAATGATATTCACCAGCGGGGACTTAGAACCCCGGTCTCCTGAACTCTCTATACAGGCGCCTTAACCACCCAGCCACCAGTAACTTTCAGATTTATAAATAAGAATAATCTACACATCTTGGTTTAACTCTTTTTTCTTTGACACACTGTATAAACAGATGCCCTCATGCAAACTGCCTGCCATACTTACTGCAGTTGGGTCATGACAGTTGATATTGGCATCATTCTTCAAACATTCCTCAATCATTGTAATGTTACCATTACTACATGCTTGCAGTAGCAGCTTATCAACTTCCTTATTGTTGTTCATGATAGTCACACTGTGAGGGCGCTTTCTATCCACAAATGATGAAATGAATCATGCGATGAAGGTGCCAGTCATTTCTGAAAAATTTAAAAAGAAAGGAAAATATTATATTTTAGCTCCGAGCCATGCATGCGTCAAGTCTTTGATAGAATAGAGTCTCATAGTTACAATGAGGAGCTTCATTCTACTGCACATGCCTGGGACCAACAGAATACTTTATCCAAATAAAATAACATATTAAGTTCATAATTTATTATATCTAAAATACAAATGACATATAGGCATACTATTGCGGTTGTATTTGTATGGATAGAATATGGTCAGTTTCAATTTTTATTCACCACAAAACACACATTCATACAATGGAAATGGGTGTTTCCACAGTAATGATACCTTTTTGTTTTGTTTGTGGCTCTAAATGTTGTTTCAAATTGATTTTCTAGCTCATATTTGGCCAACACTACTGTAAAGTAGCAGGGAGATAGCGAGCAAAATTTCAGAATCCTAGCTTAATGTTGATTTTTTTTTATACACAAACCCTATGGTAACGGTTGTAACATTTTTTTGACATACATATGTTACAACCGTTAACTTTTCAATTTTGACATACAAAATATAAAAGGCTAAATCTTGAAAAGTTGACCATGTATGTGGGTTGTGCTTATTTCTTCAGTTGACGGACATCAATTACTTGAAACAAAACCAACTGGGGGTAATTTTGATCAATATCAGGGTCTGGAGAACTCTCCGAATGCGTAACGGTTGTAACGTATGTCAATGTTACAACCGTTATAAAAACAGTCACAAAATGTCATAAAATGTCATGAAATTTGAAAAATTGGCAATATTTCAAAGTCCTTTCACATTATTCAGGTAGCCTCAATGTGTTGAATTACAAAAAACAAGGTTAGCCCTCCTAACAATTAATATCTGCTTCAGGAGACCATTCAGTATGTCATTTTTAATGTTTGACATACAGAAATGTGACATTTCTGTATGTCAAACATTACTAAATGGCCTACTGAAGCACATATTAATTGTTAGGAGGGCTTTCCTAGATTTTTGTAATTCAACACATTAAGGCTACCTGAATAATGGGAAAGGACTTTGAAATATTGTAATTTTTTCAAGTTTCATGACATTTTATGACATTTCATGACTAATTTTATAACGGTTGTAACATTGACATACGTTACACCCGTTACGCATTCGGACAGGTCTCCAGACCCTGATATTTATCAAAATTACCCCCAGTTGGTTTTGTTTCAAGTAATTGATGTCCATCAACTGAAGAAATAAGCACAACCCACATACATGGTCAACTTTTCAAGATTTAGCCTTTTATATTTTGTATGTCAAAATTGAAAAGTTAACGGTTGTAACATATATATGTATGTCAAAAAAATGTTACAACCGTTACCATAGGGTTTGTGTACAAAAAAAAAATCAAAATTAAGCTAGGATTCTGAAATTTTGCTCGCTATCTCCCTGCTACTTTACAGTAGTGTTGGCCAAATATGAACTAGAACAACTTTTGTAATGTGGTGGGTTAATTATATCAGAGTAGAGCTTGAAAAAGTAATTGGTCATAAAAAGAAAAAAACATAATTGTCTAAAATGGTATTTATTCAAGTGCGTATCTTGGTAATTACTTGGTTGGCAAATTTTAGATAAATATAATGGGATTACAAAATCAGTAACAATTTCGTGTACCCAGGGTAAGATACAACTGTGTTTGTGTCATACACTACAATATTACTATAGGAAAATACAACTAACACAACATGTTCCTGATTGACCATGTGCTTTAATGTCAGCTAATCAAAAATCAGTAACCGATATCAAAAAGCTTAGATATATTAAACTAGCAAATCTTTCCCTGCAATTTGACACCTCATTCATAATAAAAAGATAAAGTGGATACAAAAAACGAGAGCATCAATGATGCTTAAGACCTCCGTTGAGGGTTGGTGTTATGAGGTCGAAAGTAATGGTCCTCAGTTTATGTGCAACCTGGTCAATAAACAGGCAATTTGTGTATGTTCAGCCTATTTTGGAACTTCACCTGAGATGAACTTTGACATTGGTGTGTGACCTCTGACCTTATAACATATGTGACCCGTCACATCAAACATACCTTGTGGGGTCTTTTATCCAATGTCTGATTTTAACATCATCAAAACATGCAAAAATCAAGCTTTAAATTGAATGAAAACTGCCACGTATGCATACTCGAGCTGTATCTCTCTCCGAGTTGGCTGGTTTGAAATATATGCGGAAAGAGCTTTCTGGAAGCTCATGCCGATAAGGTAAGAACTAGGAGAGTGGGGAAGGGTTTAGTGGGTGGGTGAGATGAAAGCGTTTGGTTTGTGATTTAGCAGGTGGTGGAATGAGAGAGTGTCATATATTTAGCAGTGAAGGGTAAATATGCACAGACGCCGGTGTCCATGCAAAACCTATATTTCGAATTCGTATTGGAATAACACGTTCGCGAATGTTAATCTTATCATTTTGACCCGGCATTTTGAAAAATTCGTCATAATTAGAAGAATTTGTTTCCAATCCAAAACCTTTGGAGCTGGCTAACCAACTCCATTGTAAACAGTCAGCTGTAGAACGGGGCCCCGTTTCAATTGAGGGCGCTCTAAAACGATGGGTGTACGTAACCAAGGTAACGCACACCCGTCAATTTGCGCAATGATTGAATTTTCGACTTTTACCCCAATTATCTGCATAAAAAGTAACTATCCATTGAGTTGAGGGCTGCATAAGGTACCAGAACGCCATGCTACATCCAGTTCGATGATTTAATTTCACCTTTAACCCCAACATAACACGACACAAGCTAAAATGATGTCTTTTTTGACCGGTTTGCTGCGATGAGACCACCATTTTCTAAACGAGATTACACCATTTTATAGAATTTTTCGGGTAAGTGTGATAATTTTTACAATAAATATAAGCCCTATAGTATTCAGAAGTGATGCCTTTGTAACGGTTATCTCAAGAGAGTTATTTTGTTGTTTAAAATCGGTAAAATCAGCTTTTTATGAATTTGAAAATAACTGTGACGTGAGGCCGTTCCCTTGGAAACGCAGTCCCGTTACCAATTCCGCCCTCTATTGAAATGTGGGTTTTGTTCGTGTTACGGTGGGCGACGGACTTCCGTCACTTGATGAATCGCCGTGTAAAAAATGACGGCAGTGCGTCACTAAATAGAGCGCCCTCAATTGAAACGGGGCCCCGTTCTACAGGTGACTGGTAAAT